>VXBC01002704.1:12525-78000 GCA_013399945.1 Ploceus nigricollis | reverse complement strand
GACAATCATTGTTACCTGGGTGGGGATATAAATTTCATCATCACTTAAACCAAATTATTTTTATAAAATGGTAGCTCAGGGCCATGAACAAGAGATTTAAGATGAAGAAAATACAGTTTGGGTTTAGGCTCTATTGAAAATTTTGAGTTGTGTATGGCTGCAGCCCCATAATCTTGGTAAGAGAAGTGTAAGACAGCATAATAGAAATCTAAATTGAGTTGCGATGACTGACAGCTGTACTGGGAAAGATACTACTTGTACATGAGTCTTCCTGTGGAGCACCTCCTGTTTCTTTCGACTCATTTTTTTGGAACAGCTGGGTATCCCTGTATAATCATGGTTTATTACCCCTGAAGTGCTCTTGATATGATCTGGCNAATTTTTAGTATTCCCTGAGTACTCTTGATTCACAAGCATCTCTGATCAATTTTTTTCAGGTTTTTCTAAGTTCTGGATATCTGGATATCTTGTTTGCAGATCTAATTCCGCTCCTTGTGAGAGAGTAACTATTGTTATACCATATCCTCCCATTTTTGCCATTAGAATGTTTAATTAAGAACAATATCAGCACAAATATCTTCTCTTACTTTTTTTTCTTGTCCTTTAGCGCTTATCATGTAGGTGTTTATAATGTAGGTGTTTATACTATTCATTCATGTTTGATGGAAAATATCTCAGTCTTTTTTAGAGATTGTTCTTGTGAAATTTTTTTCCAAGGCAATGATTGCTATCATGACCAGATCGTTTCTGTGTTTGTAACCCTCCACATATTGAGACAGTGAAGAACGTCACACAGTATTTGTTGTGAAGAGCAAGTCCTGGTTTAAATAACAGGTATAATATTCTATGGTCATAATGCCCTTTGTTTTGTTCCTCAGACCTCATAATGTTGTGTTGACATTTTAAATACTATTACACATTGAGAAGCCATTTTCAGTAAAATTTTCATTGAACAGAATATTTTTCTTTTTTTTTTAATTTTCTGAGACAATAAATCTCATTTACAAGCCTAAAGTGATTGTTTTATTTTACATCTGATAATAGGGTTTGTTTGTTTGGCACTCACTAGCCAAAAAGAGCTTTCCAGATCTTTTTGCATTAGGATGTCTAGCCTGTTGTTTAGTATTTGTATTTTGGATTTTGCAGTTCTACAGGCAAGACTAGCTAATGGAAGACTACTGCAAGTAACAGGGACAGGACTTAACTTTCTTTAGGACCATTTTAGAGGTAGGTTCTTTAAAGATGTGAGGCATCTGCCCTGTGTTAGACATCTAGGCCTCACAAAATGCCTGCTTCTTTCCAGTGGTTATAAGCACTGTTTAGGATAATGGTTCAGGTGAAATCCATGTCAGATTCCAGAGTATCAATATTTATTAAATATTGATAGTGTCAATAGTTATTAAATGTCAATTCTCCCCTTTCTTCTGTTTTTTTAGTTTTAAATTAGAATTTCAAAACAACTTCAAAAAATTTCATTGATTTTATTGATCATGGCCTTCATGTACAGGTTAACATGAATTTCTCTATTGTTCTGCCACTATTTCTATATTGGTGTCCTGGTTTTAGCTGGGATAGGGTTAGTTTTCTTTCTAATAGCTGATAAAATGCAGTAGTTTTTTGCTTTATTATGAGAATAATGTTGATATGTAGTGTTTGCCCAAAGTCAAGGACTTTTCAGTTGCTCATGCTTTAACAATGAAGAGGTGCCCAAAAAGCTGTGAGGGTGTGTAGCAGAAATGAAGTCACCAAAGGGATATTCCATACCACAGAACATCTTGTTCAGTGTATAAACTGGGGAGAAGATGGCTGGAAGGGGACATTTACTACTCTGGAATGGGCTGGGCATTGCTCAGTGGATCATGAGAAATTGTATTGTGCAACACTTATTCTTGGGTTCTCTTATTCTTTCTGTTACTTTAGGATGATGAAGATGATAATGATGATGATTATATTTTACTTTATTTCAAAATTTAAACGGTTCTTATCCCAAACAACAGGTTTTGCCATTTTAATTTGTGATTGTCCTTCCCCTTCCCCTGTGGGGTAGGTGTAAGCAAGGGGCTGCACAACACTTACTTGCCATCTGGAGATAAATCATGACAGAATTTTCTGTCCTCAAGGTGGGGCATGACAGGTTGAGCTAACAACAAATCTGAGTGGAAAGAATTAGAAAAAAATTATAAGCATACTTAATCTTCATTTAATAGTTGCTAGTCACAGTGTTGATTTATTTTCTCATAAAGCTGGTATGCTTTTTCTTAAAATTACTAGAAGTAATACCTTACTGGCATGATCCTTGTTGTGCTGTTATCACTCACGGGAACTGAGCTAAGGCCATCCTGTTGTTGTGCTTTGTAACACTGTCTTATGGTATGATAGAATTACAGGTCATGAAACTGATCTGGTATTTATAATCAGCATTGCTGTCAACTCTGCACTTCGGGAGCCATCTGTTGGAAGCCATTAATAATTATGCCTTCTCCAAGCCAACCTAAGGAGGAGACACCTCCTTCCATCTCCACCTTCTCCTCCAGGCTAATTACAACTGCTCTTGAGAATTTTGAATATCCCTGGGATTCTCAAACCAGAATGTTTTTAATGCCTGTTTCTAAGTCTTCTGAAAGTGTTTCAGGTCTTGTTTAGGGTTAATCTATTTGAGAGTACTACACAGAGCTCTCCCACGAGGCTGGATACTTGCAAGGTATGTGGCATGTACAGGCAAGTGCCTAGGACACTCATTATCCTGTTCTGATTTTTTAGTAATCAAATCAATTAATATCCCCAAGTTCAGTCTGTTTTTCCCATGACAGTGAACAATGAGTGATGTCTCCGGGCCCTTAACTCATAAACCTTTCTCTGTATTTTCTGTCCTCTGTCCAGTTGCAGAGATAGAGAGGCTTTGGTGGGTATCTGGCATCCAAGGTACCAGGGAGAACCCACCCCAGTGCCTCTAATCAAACATTCATCATAGACTCTAAGGACATTCTAGTTCTCTTTTGTGTATACCACTGACAATAGCAACAATGCCACATTCTATTGCATGTGCAAATATGCAAATTGGTACTGACAAAATCTTTCCATTTTATTTCCAAAGCCTATTTTTCTTGAATATCATCACTGAACCTCATGCCTCTAATCTCATTGTCTTCAGTCAATAGGAAACCTGTGTCCTTGTGTTTTCCAAGATAACTCATCATTGCAACTCTTTTTACATGGTTTGTGTGCCATTCCACAAGCCTGTGGTTTTTAAGTAGAGATCACAAGGAATTATAGTTCGTGTACCTGATTCATATAATTCTTACTGAAAATAACTTTGAGGGATCCTCAAAGTTCAGATTATATATTTGAGTATTTAATTTTGCTACAATTTTTTTAATATCTTAAAAATCTGGTTTTCAGCATCTTAGAGATTTAGTCACTTAACACTCTAACAATTAATGTCTGAAAATCATCAATTTCTACGAGCTGCAGCTTTCCAATAAATAATAAGTTCTCTCATATTTTTGTATCATGAGAAAGCTGCTTTCTGTTGGCTGTTTTGGAAATTTTTTTGTGTCCTCAAGAATCTGCATAAGATTTTGTACCCATTTTTCCAGGAACTATCTCAGTATTACTCAATATCCAGTTTCTGTGACTGAGGCTTCTGCCACTCTTCAGAACATGCATATCCTTAAAAAGTAATGTGATCCCTCAGTAATTGACATTTGTTTTTCCCAAGTTTCAACCATTACTCCTTAAAAAGCTTTAGAAGCTTTTCCGCTCTTGCCAGATGTTCTTCCGATATTTTATGGAAATGAATGAAGTCATCTGAATATGTGACGATGTCTTAAATTCTCAAAATGTGGTTTAGATCATTTAGTGCCTTCTGAAAAGTCCCTCATGCATTCATAGTTTGAAAGTCATTCTAGAGGACTGAATAATTGACAGGGTGTCATAAATGTGGGATTTTTTCCTCTTAATATTCACCTAGTGTTTTGGGGGTTTTTTGGTGGTTTTTTTTTTTTTTTCCTTTCCTGATTTGATGGTATACAGATTATCAGTCAAAACCAGTAAACTATTTTGCTCTTGAACAGGGCTTGGCATGGAAAGAACTCATTAACTATCCTGCCCTGTCTATACATTCTGTTTTTCTATATCAGTATTTAAGATCATTGGGGGTTTTATTTATAATTACAACTGGGCATTTACAAATGAAAATAAGTTAACAGAAATATCCTGAAGCAAAGTATTTTAATCTTTCTCAGTGCTATCTGATACATTAAAAGAATTAAATTTCCACATCCTCAATGCAAATACAGGTACTGAAATCTTTGACCTACTGGGATCTATGAAATTCCCATGAATATTGTACAGTTAAAAATATTTCAATTACTTCTTCACTATCAAATAGTTCCTAATGTGTTCAATGTAATACAGGAGTTAACAGCTGATATTCTTCAAGTACATTTTTCTTCCACGTTTGAAGCTACTTGTTAATCTGGGGAGCCACAGTTAAGAACTTACCCCACCAGGATTCTCACATGAAGTATTTTCACACGGGGTAGTTCATACCTTGCCAATGAACACTGACACTCCGCACTAGGGAAATCATACAGAACCTACTGTCAGCAAAGCAGGATTTGGTTTTCTTCAGCCAACACCTTCCACAGCACAAAGTCTATCAAAGGAACAAAACATCTAATTATCTCCACAATTCACAGGTTTTGACTCATGTGAAGATGCTCCTGTCCTCTTGAAGCTGCTCCCATTTACTGTAACATCAATGAAAACAGTAGGATTTCAGGGCCAGATGCATATGTAAACTATATAATGTTGATCTGAGAACTGCATATTAACAAGCCTTTTACTGAGAAATAGACTATTCTACAGATGTGAAAGTAGTAATAGAAAAAGAAAATTGCCTCAATTTCTCTCAGAAATGTATCAAATTTATTGGAAAACTGAAGGTAACGTCCAGCCAATCATGGACAGAACCTAAATTAATTTAAACTCTGGGTCCCTTCCTCCTCACTCTTTCACTAAAAGACAATAAAAGTATCAGTCAAAAAAGCAGTCAATATGTCACATTGTGTCACTAAAATAACATGACAAAACTCCTTAAGGAGATATTGTATGAAAACTATTTTTTAAACTATAGTATTCTGAAATTAAGCTGAAATTGGACAAAATTGTTATGAAAATTGTCATCAAAATAATTATGAATTAAATAATAATTCTGAATTGTTTTAAAAATGATTACAACTACTCTTGAGACATTATTGTAGATGTTCTTTTTGATCTGTTGGACAAAGTGCTACTAAAAACCTCGCATAACGCAATACTCTGAAGCAAGGGTAACCCTCAGAGCTTCACTGATACATTTTCATGATTCAATTGTTAATAATATCATTACATGTACTTTTTCAAATAGGTACAAATCCATTATTGTTTCATCTGTTACAGAATCCTAAGTTTTGTTAGCTATAACAGGTCTACTAAATCACCCATATCCAATTAACCTGTTAGAGCATACAGAAAGGAAATGACACACTAGACACAGCTGTTGATTAGTCTCTATGGTGTCTATTTTTGGTCACCTAATTACTGCTGAGATTTTAGAAATGTTACTCTTCATTAACTCATTCTAGTGTTTCTGTGGGTTCTTGAATTGGTCTGACATTTTAAATATTAACATATATTCCTTAGGATCCCAGGAACATCAGTATGTGGAGATTGTTTAGTGGATTCTTTAGTGTGAGAGGATGGATCTGTCAGCTATTACAGGCTGACAATAAATCAGTTGTCAAATAGTCTGTGATTTATTATGGCAGGGGGGTTAGGATCAGATGACCTTTAAGGTCCCTTCCAACACAAAACATTCTATGATTCTACAATTTACTTACTTAATTGCTTGTTTGTAACTTACTTTTGGCCATAATCCTTTTTTTAGTTTCATTCTTCAGCTCTCATGCTTTTCCTTTGCACTCACCCTTAGATGTATTAAATAATTAAAAGGGTTCCTGGTGCAACTATATTTGCTTTCTGCTTTGTTTTGCACCTGTTCCCAAGATTGCGACCATTATAGCTGTGCCTTTAAAATTTCCTGCTTTAGCAATTTTGGAAAAATTACATAACCAGAAATCTCTAAGTTATAGAGTCCAACGCAGAACTAACTGGTATCCAGATGGTTTGAAATAGGCATTCTTCAGACTTCTGAGGGTATATTTCCAGAACAAATTATCTGATTACATCTGCATTTGGGAATTTCAACACAGACAAGCATTCATTTTCAGAAGAGTGCAGTTTTAGAGCAAAGTCCTCCTCTTGGAGGAGGATATACCAGAATATCAGGCAGATAGTATGTCTTTCCTTTGAATCATTCCCACATCTGCCTTTACCCTTCTCTGAAATATCTTTTTTTATTGTCTAGCTACTTTGATGTAGAGCTTAGAGAGCTTGTAGGACATTGTTTCCCCAGGCCAAAACTTTCTGAATAGTGAAATGCAAAGCTTTTTGAAATATTTGAGAACTGCTACAGTGCTCAAGTCAAATGATACTGTGTAAGTGCATATTTCCTTAAGGAAAGTTTCATGTGATTCACAAAATTTTGGAAAATAATTAGTTAGATGGAATCCTTTTTATCTAAGGTGTGATATTGATGGTGGTGTATAATAGTGTAAAAACTTACACATAAATTACAAGTTATACATAAAGTACTTCTTAAGACTAAGAAACTGACAACATTTTAAATGAGATCATTGAAAGGAACATAACCTTATACATATCCTCATCTCTTCAATTACCATAGACTTCCAATGTACAGAGAAGTGTATCTGTTTGATTAAAATTTAGGGAGGGCTATCAATAAGGGAAAGTATTTACTATGGTCAGCGAAGGGTTTTTGGGGCCAAGTGAAGTGGTAACAGAATTTGTTGTAACAACATTTATTTCCACATAGTGGGATAAGACTTCTGGAAATATAAATCAAATTACCCCATTGAAGTCAATATTTGTTCACTGTAGAAAATTCTTTTTCTACTGTTCACCAGTAGAAAAAAACCCAATTTAAACCAGCTAAGAAGTTGGATTATTGTGACTATAATAGAAATCAATTGTGATGTTTGCTAAAAATGTTACATTTGACTGTCCAATAAAGGATGGGACCACACAGACAGTCAAACACATGATCGTATGACAGACATTACAGGGTAAGATTGTGCTGCCTTTTAAAAAATGACGCCTAAAAATGTGTTGGAGGAGGAGGTTGGCTAGCTTTATTGATTCTGAGCTGAAGCACATTTAAAATATGTGAAGACCTTTAATAATTCTCAGATACTTTTACTGTTAAACTGGTTGTGCCTAGAAATTTTATGACTTTGAAATGGATTAATTTAGGGCACTTCAACTTGATCATCAATGTTATTGAAAGTATACAGTCTTTTACAGTTAGAGAAACAGAATATATTTTTAAGTACACCTTTATAAATTTTGGCATAACAAAAGATTATCTTGTCCTAATTTTCTTCACCTTCTCACATATTAATTTAAAACACTGAAAAGTTACTACAGCTGCAAAATATATTTAGTCATAGAGATTGCAATGGAATTCAATAATACAATTTTTTTTAATTCTTTCATTCTGCTCGGAGGAATTTGTTCTCATGTACAGTGCATGAAATGGTTATTTTATGTGTTTCCTGTAAGAAAAATCTCAATGAAATTTGCAATGAAGTTATGCCTGTTGTATAAATATGCAAATTTAATGGAAACACATTCCTTCAAGCGCTATGTTTTTAATGATATTCTGTTTGGTGAATGTCAGACAGATGCTAGTTGAATGGGACAAGGATAATGATTAAATATATTAATCAATATAATGAATTTCATACCCATGGAAAAGTCAATATATATGCATGGATATCAGTGGATTCATTGATATCGTTGTGCACATACTCACAGGCACAAATAAACAAACTAATAACATATATGCTTGCCACTGAATCTGGCATGCATATTTATGTGGGGCTATCCAGTCATGGGTAGAATGAGGACGTAAATCCTGACTTGTTATATAATGCCTGAAATTTAACAGCAGCTTGTTTATATCAGCAAATGAGAAATTAAGATATCTTTTACTCTGCCATTCAGTTGTCTGTCTCATCAAATATGATTCCTCAGGATTTGATAAGTATTTTCAGAGAAAATTAAAATCTCTCACAAACTACTTTGTCAGCAGTGCAATATTAGATATGCAGAGAATCACACTCTCTAGATGATGTCCTGATTAGTACATAGTGGTCTTTATTCTTATTTTAACAATTTTTTTGCACATGGCTCTCACTGCTTTAGAAAATACACTGCTTCATATGACTTATTCATCACCAGTACTACGTAGGCTTTCTGAAGCTAATTTTCTCACTTTTTAAATAAAATGCAAAGTAAAACTCACCAGAAAATCCAAATATGTAAATATTTGTACAAATAAGGTCATTTGACTTTGAACTGAGGCAAAAGAGAAGAACAGAAAACATATACATAACTGGCTCTGCTCTCATGGCAGTAATCTTCAGAAGAGGGACCAAACCAACAGCTGGGGACCTTTATTCCATAAACCACGTTCACAGAAATATTTGGGTCTATGTTGACAAGGTTTCAGAATATATTCAGACTATTTCAGCTGATCCAGTTACTGCTGTTTATCAAATTATGTCTTGTGAATTGAGCCAAGGTTAATTAACATACATTTACCTTCCTTTCATGGCTCTGCAAATGAAATGAGATACTTTTTTAAGTGATGTTAAGTACATTAACCATTTTTTAAGGTTACAAGTCATAAGTAAGCTGGTCGACTGACAAATAATATGTTAGACTGCAAAAGAAAATAATGATTGCAATCATGTGAACATATATTTAAAGTAATAAAATAGGAATTAAGATTAAGAAGTTAGGCAGAAACTAAACCAACAAAGATTTAATTTTTAATAGTAGAATTGACAAGCACAAGCATCTGGCATTAGCTTAGCAAATTACTATGTCATTATAGCTGGAGCAATTGCAAATGCAAAAGCATTTATTCAGACATAGAAGCGATGGAAAACTATGTCTTGTTGCACTGCCAGTTTTTAGTCTATAATTACGGATATGAAGAATAACTGCTCTGATATAGATATGCATCATCTTTGTTTAAGAAAACTTATTTTTACTAAAATGATTTATGATTTCTTTTGACATATACAAACAATAAAGAGAAGTTATCTTTCATATTTATGATGTCATCAGAATTGTTTTAGCTATGATGACTTTGAAGTACTCAGGCAGGCTTATCTGTTCCAGGCCTGGCGATAACACCGCTAGGGCGTTTATCAGAAAGAAGACATTGAGGGCAAAAAACAACCTGTAGTGCGTTATTGTTTGTATGCAAAAGGACCTTTCTCATGCTCTCTAGTGTCAGGATTTATATATTCCAGCAGAGGATGGATGAAAGACACTCACTGCAGAGCACACTGTATCACATCCCAAGAGGTAAATCTAGATGCAGCTACTCCTTGTTTCATTGAAATAAATAAATTTTCTTTTAGCACTTACAAGAAACTTAGTGCTTTACTAAGTTGCTTATATTGAGACAATTACTACTTTATGAGAGACTTCAGCACATGGATCCAGCTTCCACTTCAGAGAGGAGTGGGTTTTTGTGTGTTCTTTGCCATATTTGCAAGGTCCATGCAGAAGTCTTGGATATTATCCCTACTTTGCCAGCCAAAACCAGGAGAGATACCTGGACCTTTGCAAGTGGCACTGAATGTATTATGTGTAAGTAACTGAATTAAGCTCATGATATTTTTTCCTATCTGAAATTAGACAGGAAAAGACAGTATATTTTCTTTAAACACATTAGGAAGATTATTCAGATTCTAAGTGTAGATAAAGTAGTATCTTTGCCTGTGTAGTCTGGGATGTCTAGTTTACCTTGTGATCAAAATACATTGTGATCAAATGTAATTAAAGAAGCCAGTAGAGGCTGGAGAAATACTTGGCTCACCCTAACAAAGACACCTAGATATTTTCAACTGGAAAGCTATCTGCCTCTAAATTACTGTATTAGCTACGTGCCTATTGAGTTGATACATATACATGATGTATAACAGATGTCTTCAGTCTGTCACTGAATCCTGCTTAGATTATCCTAGACTTGGGACATGGAAAAGACAGAAACAACAAGAAACAGAAAGGTGTTTAATTAATGGATCACTATACTACAACCTATCTTTCTACTATAAAAAATGCATGAATATTTCAGAAATTTGGTTGTAACAGAAGATTTGAATGAAATTGCTATTGTTATAAGAACATTGTAGGATACTGGACCAACATTGCATGTCTTCAGAGTTTTACCCTTTCCCAAAGTCCTCAAAAACTTTCCCTTTACTGCCATATTCTGAATGCAAGATAGAAATTTCTACCACGGTAAAGTCTATAATGAAATAGAAATTAGTCTCAGCCCTTACAGACATCTCAAAACATTGATGACATTACCACCCACCCATCCACCCAAAAAAAATCTCTGCTGTATTGTATAATACTTGTTTATAAATATAATACTATAGCACATAGAGTTTGAATGATTAGTTTTTTCTAAATTTATAAAAGAAACCACAATGACATACTGTTTTAAAATCTACAGACAGTTGATTTTAATCTGTAAAACAAGAAAGAGGTCATATATGCTCTGCCATATTTATTTATCCCATGTTTTTTACTTTATTATAACTTTATTAAAATTTTATAATTCTGTCTTCTTGGTATTTTTGTTGGGGATTTAAAAAAAAAAATTATATCCACAAGTAAGTAGTAAGTGTATAAATATATTATTTATTTTAGTAAATTTCAATCACATACAGCTCAAGAAATTTGAAACATATTTATATGTAAATGAGCAAAATAAAACTACAGGATAATGTTACATATTCGTCTATCAGAGACAGGATTGTAGTTTAAATTCTTCATATAGTGAAAATTATTTGTGCTGAATAAATACCCTTACCTAAAATAGCAGCAAATCAAAACCACATTTGACATTTTTTCTTGTTAGCTTAAATATATATGTTAAAACTATTTAGAAATTTCTGCATAATAGGAGGGAAAGGGAACCCCCTAGTGCATGAAGTAAGAATTAAACATAGATATTACCTGAAGCTGTATCCATCAAAGCTGCATCCATCAAATCCATCAGAGCAAGATGGCATTCAAACTAGATTTTGTCTATAAAGAAATTAAATACTTTGAATATATCTTAGTTCTGAGACAAGATGAAAATATCAAGATTAAAAAAAATAACAGTGATTAATTCTGTCCTTGTGAATCAGCAATACAATGTATTTGATTTTACTATCTATTAGAAATTGTCATCAAGTTTAAAAATGTTATTTATTGGATCCACCATGAACTCTAATGATGTAAAAACTAGTGGAGAATGATAACTTTTGTTCTCTTGAAAATATTTTATATTAATCATATCTAGAAGTCACAATTTTGATATTTTCCCTGTGTGAGTACTATGTGAACCCTTACCTTTGCGTGTTCACCCTAGCATATCTTTATTCCAAATGTTTCTTTCATTCCTCATGCTCTTTGATGGCTTTAGTAATACTTTTCTGCTTTTGCCTGGTCTTCTTTCTGATAAACATTCAACTATAGAAGTAGTATTGATGTACCAACACCCTTTACCTAATGGCTTGTTTAAATAATCAAACACAAATATGCCCTCAAAAAAGAGTGGAGATTTCTGGTTTGGCAGTTGATGTGTTCTCATTTTGCTTTAAATATGGACAGCTGTCAAAGAGAACACCACATTCCAGCACTAAAGACTCAGGTATCTTTATTCAAGATTTTCTGTGGGGAAGAGCCTCCATGGAAAGCTGTATGAGGAGTGTCTGAGGTCACCTGACTTGTTCAGCCTGGAGAAGAGGAGACTGAGGGAGACCTCATTGCAGTCTGCAAATTCTTTCTGAGGGGAAGAGGAAGGGCAGGCACTGATCTCTTCTTTCTGATGCCCAGTGGCAGGACCTGAGAGAATGGCCTGAAGCTGTGCTAGGGTAGGTTTAGTTTCGACATTAGAAAAAGGTTTTTCACCCGGAGAGTTGTTGGACAATGGAACAGGCTCCTCAGGGAAGTGGTCACAGCAGCAGCTTGAGAGAGTTCAAGAAGTGTTTGGACAATGCTCTCAGGCACATGGTGTACCTCTTTGGGTTATCCTGTGCAGGACCAGGAGCTGGACTCTGATGACCCTGATGGTTCCCTTACAACTCAGGCTATTCTGATTCTATGATTCTGTGATTCATTTAGACTACTTTGTATTACCTTTTAACTCCATTGTTTTGAGGTATTTACTGACTTTAATGACGTTTTCTCTGGTTCCAGCAATGTTTGTGAGATCTAAATTAGCTTCTGTGTTTCTATCAGTTATAAATACATGGCAAAACCAAAGAGAACTTAATCCATTCTCTTTTCCAAGGGTGCAGCTGCATTCTGTTTGCTTCCCATATTGCTAAAAGGACATTTGAAAGGTTATGGTAGTCTTCTTCACAACCTACCTCATTGTTTTGATTTTTATGTCATTCGTAAACCCAGGTTAACAGACTTCTGCCAGTTAGCCTATTCTGTCCTCAAACTTCTCAAAGTCCAGAAAGAATGAGAGCAAATATAGCTGCTGCCACATTTTAGCGTTGGGCCAGCTGAAAATAATGTATCCGTCCCTCATTAAATTCACTCCACCCTTTGGCTGCTCCCTGTCAAGGGACAAGCTGAAAAGAACCTGAAATAAATTTTTATGCTCGATCATCAGTTTGGGAAATAGAACTAGGAGGAAGTTTTAGAAATAAGTCTCCAGTCCATGAGAAGTTAGAGAAAAAACATAGAACAGCAAAGAGGAGAGGTGAAATAGAGAGCAGAACTACTGATGGCCAACAGCCAGAAAAATCGAGTGGTGAAGGAGGACAGCCAGGAAGCTGAAAAACCTAGAGGAAAGCCTGAGCATCCAGCCAGAAGCCATGAGTTAACAAATTCTTGTGGGAAAGCTTGTCTGAAGGATCTTTGCACGCCTAGCCCAACAAGAAGGAAAGACAGGTGCAGAACACTGAACCTCATAAGTCATTTTGTAACCACAGTCCAAAGAAAATAAAAACCTCATTAGTATTGGAAAAACTGACTTTCACTTGCTCACTTGACCAAATTAAGTACTCATACCAAAAGTATCAAGCTGTACTGGTAAAATGTATTGCATAACCTCATCCTGTGTCAAGTCTCAATTGGTGTAAACTTTGAAAACTCCATCAACTCTAGTGAATTTATATTTATATAAGCTAGCTGAAATTCTGGCTCTCAAAATACAAAATTAATTTTGCATGAGCAAACACATATGAACAACCACTTGCACAGTGCTGTGTTAATGTTCATTATGGATTACAAAAGCTAATTACTAAAGGTGCAAACTAACAGCTACTTCATAGTAACAGACTCTTAAGTTCTGACAGTGCCAGAGTACTAGCAATATGGAAAAGTTTTAGATATTATTGGCACGTATTTTCAATCTAAATCAATGCTTAGCAACCAGAGAGTGTGGTATTAATACCACAGAAATTCGGGGACTTGGTTAATTTATCTATTCATAGGCATTTATAACTCCTTTGTGAATCTGCCTGGTTTCAAGCTGCCACTTCAGAATGGCCAAAATCTCCTTGAGAGCCTATGATATATATAGAATTGTGTGTCATCCTCCCACAAATGTCTCAAACTACCTGCGACATCTCAGATTACAATAGATGCCTAGGTTTAGCTAATCAAATCAGGCCTCTGTTGCCAAGACTGCCAGTGTATATGTTTGAGCTAGATTTTACACCTTCTTTAGTCGTTAAAGATAAAATGACACCTTTACTTACAAAAAACATTGAAATGTAAATGTTCTCTTCAAGATGACTGCATCCAGGAAAAGCTTGTTCATTCTCCACTAAAAAGAAGCCAGAAGTAGTCAGATTATATATAAATTTACATTTTATGGCATATTGCCATCTAGCACCATAATATTGCTCCTAAAGGAACTTGTGTCTTCCTCTTTCCCTGCTGTCTTGTTTGTCATGATAAAGATTTATGCTACCCATAAAACCACTAGTACCAATACCAGCTACCACAGGCCCACCTGGCCTGAAATAAAGTGCCATTTTCTCCTTTGTCTGTCAAATGATTGACCCTGTGAGACAGCTATTATCTTCGCTACGAAAGCCTGGGGGATTGCAGAGTAGTTCCATATAGGATATGGCCTTACAGGGAAAATATTTTGCTTTGTTTCTCATTGCAGCTGGACAATGTACTTATTGCAGTAACCTTCTTCCACAGAGGAACATAAACGGTCTTATTCACCTCACTGTTTAATAAATTAGCTTTCTGAGGTACAAACAGAGGGTCACAGCAACTTAAGCTCTTTGCCAGAGAATACATCTGCTGCTTTTCTTAGTAATACTTTTAAATGAACATCTGCAAACCTTCTGAGACTATTCACTGATTTCTTCTTCCAGCCTCTTAACATAGATAACTCCAATATTTTCAACCTTGGAAGAATCAGCTTCATTTCTTAAAAAGAAGATAAAGAAAAGATGAATTTGAAAATTTTTATAATTTTTATTAACTTGTCTGTACATTAAAAAAATTAAACTGTAATGGAATCTTGATATTTAATGATATGAGAATAAATAAATATGCATGTATGTGTGCACATATATGCATGTACACATACATAAATGTACACCACTGAATTCAGTGGATAACAGATAGCTGCTGAAGAGCTGTGTAAGGGTGTATGCATATAGACAGAGGGATATCCTTACCTGTTAGTAAAGCCAGAATCTTTACTAACTTACTGCTTCTTAAAAAAAAAAACTTAGTTGAATTACATATAGAACAAACAATGTAAAAGAGCGCAACAAAAAGAATCTTCACATGTTTGTGTAGTGTATGAATTACACATAAAAAGTTGTCTTTTACATTTTTACTCCTGTACAAATGGGAACGTATCAATGGGACTGTTTTCATACAATGAAACGGGTTATGATTTTCTAATTTCTTCCATTTTTTTCTTAGCAGAATAGCTAATAAAATTTGTTGCCATCTTCAAGGTATTTAATTTACCAGTAAATTAAATACAGATGATTGTTTCTGATAAAAAGTACTTGTTGCCAAATTATGAAATGTTGACAGACTCCAAATGCAAAGACTATAGAGACTTAAGACATCTAAGTTTTATTCTTAGCATGACAGTACACCATATGTGTACCACTGCATCATATCTATCAAATCACTTATTCAGAGTCAGGAAGTCCTGAATGAACATTCTCTTCCCTGTTCTGTTTATTTTGGATGAGATAAGGTTAATTTTCTTCCTAGCAGCTTCCACATGGTGCTATGTTTTGTATTTGGGACTGCAACACTGTTAATAACACAGGGTTGTTTTAGTCACTGCTGACCAGTGCTTACACAGAGTAAAGGCCATTTCTGCTCCTCACCTCACCCCATCCCACCACTAAGTTGGGGGTTCCCTCGGGACATCTGACCTCAACTGACCAAAGGGATATTTCACACCATCTGACATCACACTTAGTGATAGATGCTGGGGAAAGGAAAAGGACAGCAGGATGTTCAGTTATGGGATTTTCCTTCCACAGTCACCATCATGCATCATGGGGTCCTGCTTTGCTGGGGATGGCTGAACACCTGAGTGAATTCCTTGTTTTGCTTTGCCTTTTAGACTGCATTGATTTCAACCCACAAGTTTCCACACTTTAACCCTTCCAATTCTCTCCCCTATCTCACTGCTGGGGAATGAGCAAATGGCTGTGTGGGCCTTGAGCAAGTGTCTGTGTGGGGTTGAGTTACCGGCTGGAGTTAAGCCAAGTCATCTACAAAGATCAAGCATTGTTTGGCTATAAATTAGATTTTCTATACATGATAAATATAACATTTTATTAGTAAAATTTAACAGTAAAATTATTTGAAATATTTATTTCTCTATCTATTTTCCTGCTGATAAAATCTAAATTGTATATTTAGAAAAAGAATAAAATCCTAACTAAACTGGGAGCCAGTGAAGAAATCAGTAAGCCTACTGGGAAGTGCACTCTGTGGGCACTCTATGTTGGAACACGCTCACATTGCAGAATCTACTGCATTAAAGAAGGCATGCCATAGATCTGCTTTAAAATACATAATTAAAAATAGTGCCTTGCTCTGCACATTTGAGTCTAGCCAACCTGACCCTCCAGAGGATGTTCCAGGCTGTCAACACTTAATTGTGAAGCCTGAATATAAGCATAAATGTCACATAGAACCGTGAATGACCTGCTCTGGACATCTGCGTGATTGTACTGTTCTGTTTAGAAAATGCTAATTTGTTATGTAGTACTGCATGAAGACTCCTCTTCTATAGCCAGACACCAAAATGACAGTTATCACAATAACCTTTAGGGATTTTAGTGTTTTGGCTGATATAATCTGTAATTACTAATTCACAGGATCTTAAAATAACTATAACATGTAAAAAACAGTTCAAATAGCAATACATAACACTGTCAGCCACTCAGCTGTGACTGTAGCACTTCCTACTAATGAAAGCATCCAGTAATTTCAATCAGAAGACCTTACTTTAAAATCCTTTATTAAAAAGCACCATCAATGTGCTCTTCCTCATCTGAGCAAATTTCAGGAAAATTGAAACGTATACTAATAGAACAACATCACCAGGCTTTTTCTGCCAATGAAGAAGTAGCACTTAACTTTCTCATAATAAAAGAATAATTCTCATGACTTCAACTTCACCCCAACCTCCAGGTTTTGAAGCAAGAATTTGAAATGCTAAATGGGATGGACTTTTAAAAGAATGTTAAAATTATGTACTTTTTAAATTTTATAACAGATAAAAAACCCTACCCCAACAAAATCATAACTAAGTAAAAACACTACTTTCCCTTGGACAGTTTATGTCCTGAATTCTGTGTATGAGCTATTTTTCCCAGCTGCACAGAAGATCAGGTTCTGTTGTGGGAAGGCTGTTGCTCACACAGCTGCATTTACTAGGGATAAAGGAACTGCCTTGGACTAGGACAGATGTAGGTAAAAATGACCTCAGGTGTAATTTGCCTTAGTCTAAGTAGTCTATTTACTGAGCTATGAAACAATGTCCATTGGCTTGACATTTCCATTTGAGTTGTGGCTCACAGTGAGCCCGGGCATTTAACTGTGCAAAAGCAGAGGCCTTTCTGGCTATGCAGAACTGCAAACTTCTGGGAAGTATTTGTCAACAGCATTCCATGTTTAGACAGGTCAGGCAGGTAGGTAACATTAAGCGACAAGTTTCCCAACTGCTTGCCAGGATGTAAGTACACACATGAAATCTAGCAGGATTTTGGACTCCAAAACCCAGTGTTGAATCAGATCCTTGTGTTTAATGTCATTTACAAGACTAAAAGAACTGAATGCTCTTCAATTTCCACAGCTGTTACAAAAGAAATTCATCAGCTGTAGTAACACATTCAGAACTTACTATTATAAGAAAATCTCATATGAAAACTAACAAATGAGAGTTTTGTCAGTGTTAAAGAAACAGGGAAAACCAAGAGTTTTTCCATGAAACTTCTTCCATTTCAAATGCATTACTAAATCTGAAACTCCCCCTAGCAGAAAAAAGAATTTTGATAGTGAGAGGAGGCAACACAGACACTTCCAGAAGAACAGAAAAAATGACAAAAAAACCTAAGTACTATTTATGATTAAAAACAATGTTTGGGGCTGGAGGGATGAATTGTTTTGCAGAAGAATTTTAGAGACCTCAGTTTTATGTACAAGTAGTCAAAGTTTAAATGATGTTTAAGTTCAGGAGCTAAATAATGAGAGCCAAATGTAATGTTGAGTAGGGCTTTTCTAAATGGAGATCTTCCATTCTAATGTTTAAGGGCAGAAAGGATATCTTGGAATATCACACCAGAGAACAAGGTTAAAATTAGGAGCATATAATAATCGAGGCATGAAAGAGAAAGGCAGGGAGAGATTTTGGTTCTTGGTACAATAAAATTTTTATGTTGTCAAGTTTGAGGGATATTTAAAATAATTCTTAGTCTTCAAAACATTGCAAAAATAAGTGTTCTTCTTGTATTTATGTGAATTGACATTCTACACACACCTTACCAGCTCTCAGTAAAAGAAACTCAAAAACCAACAGTACATAAAAGACGACTCAGATGGCACTGGAATAAGAATTAGCCCGGCTTTCATTAATATTATGTTAGAATGATGATGGTTCATAAACTAGAGACCTTCAAAATAATGAAATTATCTAATAAAGTCTGAAACTTAAACTAAATCAATGTTTATTTCAATTGCCATATGCTGATAGTTCCATTGGGGGGAGCAAAAAATGCCTCTGAGATTATATTTTATTGCTTGTTTAATGAGCTATTACAAAAACATTTAATGGCACCATAAAACTTGGCGGGGAAAATGTCACTATATTCCCAGTAACTCATGCTTGCAATTATTTTATTATTTTAGAATTATTTAATGAAATAGAGATCAATTTAATTAAACCTGTAAAGCCAAAGCACCATGGAAAGAATTTCAAAAGTGGGACTCTACAGTTAAACTCATTCTTTTTTTGTGCCGACACACTTGTAAACTAATTTGCTAGTGCTACACTGAGTACAGCTTTTGAAAATCTTGACTTAAGAGCTTAAACCTAGACTCCATGTGAACAGATATTACCTAAATGACCAGATCTTTAAGTGGGAACACAGATATCTACCAGAAATCAAAGGAATTTATGTCAGAAGTAGGAACTTTTTGTCTGTACTATCTCACCAGTAGCTGGAAGGTGACTGCTTGGTCAAAAACTGCTGGATTTTTGACATATATATGTCAAAATCTTGACCTTGTAAGGCAAAGTTTGTGTGCAAGTAATTTTTGTTTTTTCCTCTTTTTGAAGAATGAGAAGTAATAATACTCTCATCAAATTATAGGTATGGTTTAAAATTATTTCTCTTTCTACATTTCTGAACTATATAAAAGATTAATAAGAAAAGCAACATTTATTAAAATTCTAATTGTTTAAGCCTTTTAAAATGTAAGATAAAAAAAAAGATAAGGCAGGATGAAGTATTTCAAGTGTTGAGTACCCCCGTGCTGCCATAGAGATTTAACTCTTTATTCAATACCTTTATTTATTAATGCATTCTTGTAAAGATGAGGACACTGCATTAGGAACAAGGTTCAGGCTGTCAGAGATACTAAAGTCAAGTCGTCATCTAAGCCATGTTAGGAGAGATCATATACAGAAGCTGGGTGCCTCTGTGAGAGATAAGGCCTTTGGAAATCTCTCTTAGTGTGAAATCAATTTCTCAGTCTCTCAAAAATATTAAATAAAGAGATAGTAACTGAAATTGACATAGAAAATTGTTACTTGCAGATTGCATGCTTTTGTAAAATGCCCTGTTTTCTATATTTGCCCAGTTTTGCTGCAGGAGTCATCAATCCTGTTGCATGGGAGCCAATTGTTCTGAATGAGCAATTAAACTCCTAGGTAAAATGGAATAAGATGTTGGAAGTATGCTCATACTACCTTATTTTTTTTTCTTTATGCTTTTTTTGCCCTTTAATCTTGCTGTAGGTTACCCATTCCTTAAAACAAGAAAAGTGAATACATGAAAGGTGGGAGCCAGGTGAATCTAGTCAAACTTAATCTCATCTAATCAAATCATGTTCACTTTCCTAAACAAAGGCTTCAGTCACATGAAGAACCTTGAGGGAAGTCAGAGCATGAGACTGGTAATTCACAGCACTTTTCCATTTTAAAATTCAGTTTAAGAAACTTTCACTTACCTTTTTTATAAAATGAAAAGAGGACTTGTATTTGGATTAAAATTCACCTTCGGATTAAAATGGAAATAGTAGGTTTGTTTGTTTTTTGATGCAATATGCATAAGGTTTCTTATCTGCTTGCTTGGAGTTAATTTTTGGTTTAGGTTTGGGGGTTTTTTAATGAAAATCTATCTTTTGGTGCCATATATTTCAGTTTACCATGTAATTCAAGAGTTTTGTTTTAGGGCTAACTCATAAACTGTTTTGAGCTTCTTGCTTTAATTCCAAGCAATACACTTGCAAACACAGAATTAGGACCCATCTAGCTATAATTGATTTATTTTCCAGTGACTCTTATGGCTTCCAGGCTAAACATCTGTGTAGACTACACCCTATTCTAAAGAGTTACTTCCTCTTCAGAAGCAGTCATGTGGTGTTGAATTGACATTATGCTCCACAGCCTCTTAAGCACCATTGCCAGAAGTGAAATCAGAGCTCCACCCCACACTTCAGTGTTGTGCAAATGTAGTTTCTATGGTCACTGCAGAAGGCTAACTTGTGTCAATGTGTTTCATATAAACTTCTCTAAAATGTTGATACATGGCCATTGCAGTGGAGGTCACAGCATGTTTTTTGGATATGCTATTCTAAGTAGTTGAGAGATTTAAGAATGTATGAATGTAAATAAGATTCTAAATAACGAGCACTTCTGAAAAAATGTTGCCATTCCGAATTCCTTAGTGCTGGCCCATTTTTTAAGTTTCACTTTGAAAAAATAAACTAGTTTGCTTTTATATTTTTATTACTGTACAGATTGTATATAGAACTCTTTTCATCTGTGGATTTAATTAATGGTGTATACAAGCACTTGGCAAAGTATCAGTCTCTTCATCCATAGCACCGGTGTTATCTCTGAATAAAATGGCAGAGACTACATCTTCCAATGATGTAGTAGAACAAAAACTGATATAAGCAAATGTTAAATATAAGTGATCTCTCATGATTCCCAGAAAATTGAATGATTATTTGTATGTTGATGGAAGTGCTGAAAAGTATAACATCTGAAAGATGTTGTCTCAAAGAAAGGAATCCTTCGTTGTTCAAAATCTATGTTTCAGGGGTCCCTGAAAAGCATGCTGTCTGCCAATTACTCAAAGAAGAACTGATCTGATGCATATTATGGACCTATGTGAAACTGCAAAAGTTGTAAGGATAAATGCTGTAAAATAATAATAAACTACGTGGTAGGACAAGACTGCTGTTCGGTCACATCTATCTATTCCACTTTTTTATTAGCTGACTGGCAGAGAGAATCCCTTTCTCTGGTCCCTTAACTTCAGAAGGTACCAGTTAAAGGGTTAGAATGGCGAGCAGCAGACAGGAAGAGCCAGCAGTAAATTAATGAAGTAGAGTCAAGAGAAGCAGAATAACTGAGAAAATGTTAGGAAACAAGAACATATAGGAAAAAAATCAGTAATTTGAAAGTTTAATAGTTGTGAGGAAACTTGAGTGATATATGTAGACAAAGAGCTGTAAAAGAACTACTGTAACCCCTGTTATTTTCTTTTAACGCAGACATTTCCTTACACACAATTAAAGTAGATTTGGGGGATTAAGAAATAAATGTCTCAGACCCTGTGGGAATAGAGTTGTTAAATCTAGTGTCTTGGCCACATTCCAGTTTGGATATTGCCCCATTTTTTTAAAGTTGCATATGGTAACTGTCTATATTTCCTGTTCTAAATTGACAAGTAGCCTTGCTTTATTTTGTCAGACAGCTGCTTATTCTTAAGTAGTTTGTAAATCTTTGGTGTAAAAGATGGTATATTCAAGGGTCTGAATCAAATAGGTTGCTTGGAATTGCCAAAAGGAAGGTTTACATGGCAAACGCTGTAAAGGTAAATTCTTTTCAGAGTTCCTGCTGTAATGTGTTATGTGGAGAGTGGGGAAAGGAATATATTCCATGCATTTGAATGAGCTTCTGGCAGCAGGACTTCTATTTTGGCTCTCATTGCAATTGACGAAGTTCTCTTTGAGACAAGGCAAGGGATTTGGAGTCCTTTTCTTGAGTTAAAAGTTGGCATTTGCATATGTTCTGTTGTAAGAGTGGATTTTCATACAGCTACTTTCATCCACTCAACAGTATAAGAATTCTGAGTTTACATAACTTAATCAATTTTAAAAAAAGGCAAGGAGATAGAAGAAAAAAATCAATGCTGAGGCAGAACACTGGCCTCCTTAAGTCTTTTCCTGGGCAGTGAGCTGGGTAATGAATTGTGATATCATCTTTACAATTCTCATTAATGAGAAATTAATCTTTCCCTTAGGAAATAAGACCTGCTAGATGTCATTAGTCAAAGTTTAAAGAATTGCTTGCCAGGACAAATACTGTCCTGGTTATACTTGCACAAGCACAAACAGACATCTTGACTTCTGTGACTGCTTGGCCAGTGCAATAAAATATATTTATAATCTCAGTAACTAAAAGGGAGGAAATGGAGTCATAAAATAATTACCTCCTTTCTGTTTATGCCCAAGGCCCTTTTATAGTTTATTTCCTATCTGTATTTAGCACTGTTTCCACTATGATGGTTTTCAGACTAATTATTCTTTTTCTCGGTCATATATGTTTTTACTTTTCTGAAGAAGTGAAAAAATATCATCTTACCAAGAATGCTGTTACAAAGTCTACTTTCATTGTTGCTTTTGTTCTTGCCTAATAGGTTTCTCTTCTGCTTCATTCCATCTAAGGTTGATGAGTGTTATAATGAATAGTTTTGAGGGTTATTGGGTGAAGGTAAAGTTCAGGCAGGTTGACTCCTGAATGACCCTCTGTGACAGTTGTAAATGGCAAAAATATTTCTAGTAAGGAACTCAGGCTTACAATGGCTTGCTTCTCTGTTTGGGGAGGGAGGAATGGTCTTTACTAGCTCAAACATTGTGCTGCCAAGTAACTTGCAGTTCACATGCTAGTGGTTAATTTTAATAGACAGGTTGTGATACTTTTTTTTAAAAAAAGAAATAAAAATAACATTTTCACAGCCTGAGGTAATATAAGAAAGAAGTCTTGCTGTAACAGAACACTTCATTGATACAATATGAGGGGAAAAACAACTACATGATAGCAGTGGATATAAAGAAGTAAGTGAATTCATATACTTCTTGCTTATTAGGAATATTCTAAGACTTTTTATCATGCCAGTGTTACGTCATTCTATGGACTAGGTTTGTTTAACCTAGTTATAGAAGCATTAGTTAGAATACCATTGCCCCTTGACATGTGACTTCAGAAAGGCATGCAAATGCTAACACCTTCTAAGACTCTGTACGTAAATATTTTCTTTTGGTGCTTAAGATGTTGGCCTCTTTTTCATTGAAATAAGTGTCTAAGATAAAAGGGAATATTCCCACCTGATTGTATTAAACTGGGTGGAAGAATTAGATTCTTTGAGAACTGCATATGAATATTGAAGCATCTGTGCTGATGTCAGCCCCAAATGAATTTTAGCAATTTCATGTAAGTATTGTTTCTAGTAATGAATGCAAAACATCAAGACCTATGTAATATGAAGAGAAATGCAGTGGAAGTATGAATGGAAATGAGAATGCACTTCAAAAAATATTTTAGCCAGAAGAATCCCAAATAGATTAAAAAAAAATTCTCTTCAGAAGTAATTCAGTTTTAGAAAA
This sequence comes from Ploceus nigricollis, assembly GCA_013399945.1. Taxonomy (NCBI): domain Eukaryota; kingdom Metazoa; phylum Chordata; class Aves; order Passeriformes; family Ploceidae; genus Ploceus; species Ploceus nigricollis. The sequence continues at coordinate 54,441 of VXBC01002704.1, read as the reverse complement.
TATGCAAAAATAGAGTGTTTTAAAAACATAAGTAATTTATGGCCTTGTTTTATGGCAGAGGTGGGGTTGTTTGCATGCCCTAAACAATAATTTTGATGCCTATGTATATATAAATTTTTTTAACTGTTTTTCTAAATGGTGCAATGCCATTGCACTTATTTAATCCTAAACTTGACTCCAACTTAGTGTAGCCTTTGTCTGCAGCCATTGTTTAGTGACTAAATTGAAAATGTACACAGACTATTTGCAGAGAGAAATATAAATACATGCAATTATCAAAATTGGCTCAGAATAACAATGTTTAACGTATTTTGCTGTATGAATTAATGAGTAATATTAGAATATTTGTGAGATCTGTGTAATTACCTGTTCCATTACGAGAAGACTGCACCATTATCTGTATTGACATGGGCAAGAGTGCACAGGCAATATAGCTCAGAAACACAAGCTATTTTTGTGATCTAAGTTTCTGAGGAGGTGGTGCATGCAAGTCATAAAGGAACAATTGCCATGACTTGTTTTCTCAGCCAACTGCATGCTGTTTGGCAAGTTAACAGGGGAGAATTACACGGGTTATATATAATGGAATGTCTGAACAGCTGCTGTGGTGAGAGCAGTCGACAGGTTTGTCAGCTTTTAGAGTAATTAGCCCAGCAGGAAATCCATTCCCAGGTGTCTACTGGAAAGAATCAAGTTTGGTGAGGCAATGATGGATAAGAAAATGAGTGGAGATGTGTACAATCATCTCTGTCTTTTTATAAAACAACAAACACTTTCCTGAAATTTATGGGATTGAGACATAAGAACAGAAATATTGTTTCAGTCCATTTATCCATCTAGATCCAAAGTCTGTCTCCAGAAGGCTCTGACTGATCATAAGCAGGTCAAAGAAGACTATGGACAGAACAGGCATATGGCTTCAAATTATGCTCTCAAATTCCAACTGATTTCAGCTCAGGGGTTTCTGGAGTCCCAGCTGACTTCTCTCCTTAATCACCCCTGTGCATGACTCTTCCAGGTTGCCATCCAAGATTCTCATGAACCTTGTCAAATCTTTACAACCACAATGTCCTATGGCAAGGAATTTCACAGCTCTGCTGCCCATTGCATAAAAAAAAATACTTGTCTTTCTTTGCTCCAAACTTGTACCCTCCTTGTTTCTGCCAGTCATCCCTTTTTCTTTCACTGGAAGAGCTTAAGAACTGTCAGCTCCTATGCCTTCTGTCTCTTATACACATGAGTATACTATTCCACCCATATTCACCGTTTTTCCAAGCTGTGTCTCTTCCATGGTGACGTATCCCAGCCTATTTGAATTTTACGCACACACAGAAGTAATTTCATACACGTTTTCTTTGCTTTGCCTTTCTTTGAAACTAGTTACTGAATGAAATTGGGTAAGTGGAGTGATCACAACCTAATCTTTGCTTGCTTTATATTAACTAGCTTATATAGGCTATAATAGGTGAACCAAGAAAGAAATATATGGTGGATAATCTTTTTGGTTATTAGTTACAGAGGAGTTCAAGAAAATAAATGAATCCAAATGCCCTTTCTTTGAGTTCAGTCCAAGTCAATGCACTATATAGGACCTATTTTTTCATAGCACCACAGTGGTGAACTAGTAATATCTTAAGTATTCAGGTGTCTAAGTGCTGGAGAGGGACTTTTCCTTATAGTTTGAATACATTATTAGCCCCTTTTGTAACACAATATAAAACTACATAAATTTTTCACTAGAAGCTTTAAATGAAACATTATTTTAATGTCTTTTCATACTTGATTTTAATTTCAGTAAAACCAGTATATCTCTATATACTAATATATCTCCAATGTATATCTCTATACCAAATACCATGTAATATATGACTGTCATTGTAAATTCATTTTATAGCTGCCCTTAAATAGAATTTTTTCAGTTGTTAGTATTGGCTCACCCACTGAAAATATCCTGAATGAACAAAAGTCCAGGTACCAGAACAAGTGACTGTATTTTATGAGTTAACATTTAGACGATTTATTTATGGGTTAGCGTTATTGTAATTAATTTTTTATACTTCATGTTTGGAAAAAAAAAATTGTCAAAGAATTCATGGAGGCATGTACAGAAGTCTAAAAGCTGTAAACTGGACTGGGTGGAATCAGTTTGCTGCAGTCATGGCTCAAAATAGCCTGATTCTGGAGAAAACTGGCATCAAGTTGTCAGACAGATTTCCCTTATACATTAGACAGAAATCTAAATCAAGAAAGGAAGTTGTTAAGCAATACTGAATATTGCAAAACCTAACTTTCTGGTTCCTGTCCCGCAGCCACATCCATATTTAAAATTAGATGCATAAGCTGCTTTTATAATGTCAAGTGGGAACTAGATACCTCAGAAACAGATCCAAAACAATCAACATACTAGAAAAACAGTTTTGGGCAACAGGCTGCAGGCACCAGCTGTAAACTAGAGGTTGCCTAACAGTCTATAAAACATGCTTTCATACAAATGATGTCTTTATAATTTTGTACTGTGCCATCTGCAATATCAAGTGTCTAGATCTCTAACTGAATTATGACATGTAAATTCACTCTATGTATCAACTCAGAAGTAAATGTACTGCTCAGTTTTTAAATAATGAGAAAAACACACATAGCCCGTAGCTATTTTTTGTGGAAAATAGTACATCACTATAAGAAGTCTTGAAGTATTTATGAACAGAAAATAGGGATATTAAATAAGAACAAATTACTTTCTACTGTGATGTTAGTCTATTTGAATACACATTGCTAAATATCCAGTAAAGAAGTGAAGCAGAAAGGTTTATAAGACTCTATATCATACTTCTGGCCTGGCATTCCTGACAGAAAAGTAGGAAATGAAATGTCATTACATTCTGTGCATGAGAGTTACTTTAGGACCCTGGAGCCCTGATTTATTATATTCTTTGGGGATCTTTATTTTCTTACCAATTTTTCCATTAGCAACTCAGCAGCTTTTGGAGAAACTTTCTTGTGTTATTGCTGCATTGATTGCTGCTTTACATGAAAAATATCCTCTTTTCTGTTACCACCTTATCCAGTTGTGCTAGGCAATGTTCAGCAAGCTGTATTTCATTTCTTTTTGCTTTATGTTGTGCCATATTTTGCTCACACTTCATTTTCCTATTACATATCTAATATCTGTTTATTCAATAACCTTGGCATTGTCAGTCTTTGTGCCTCAGATGCTCATAAAGTGAATTCAAAGAATTATTGGACTTACAATCTTGTGTTTCAAGGCATAATACCAGGGTCTGTTTCTTTAAAAATAGCTCCAATACAACTCCCTTGCCTTATTTGATGCTAAAGAATCCGGAAGATGCAATCTGTGAGGGCAAACTGTTTGGAGATGCTTGGTGGAAATTAATAAAAAATAGAGAGCTATTGCTTTGAAAGGAAAAAGAGATCAAATAGTGGGCAAGTGGAAAAGCTGACAGCTGAGTGCAAAACAGCTAGGAACTTTCTAAAGGGGTGAGATCCTTGTTGATATCCTTCCTTTCCATTTGTCAGGGGTTTAGATGAGCCTGGGAAGAAAATTACCAGGCAATAGAGCAGCTAGGAAAACTGGGAGCAGGCTGAGTGTGTAACCTGCAATTACAAAAATCTGAAAAACCATGAAGATCTGGAAAGGTCTTACTGAGTGAGATGTTTTCAGGAAAATCTTTGACATCTGAGTATGTAGAATGCTCAGAATTCTACACAGAAATACAAAATATGTTTGAACATTTACCTCAGGGCACAAGCCATCGGGAGAAAATACCAGTCCTGTGGAGGTGCTACTGAGCAGAACTAATGCACGTTACTAGACATAAGAAGGACTAGGATGGCCTTTGAATTTTAACTGAGGTTTTCTTTTCACTGAAAGGGAAAAGTTTTTACATCAAACAAAATGACTGGAAAGTAAAATGCACCTGAAAGATATATGTGAAATCACTGAAACAGGCCACGATTAAAGATGAGGTATTTAAAATAAATATTATGTGAGGATACAGTTCATTATATGATGTCCATGTGCCTTAGCTAGATGTGTCAGTGTTTATCAGAAGTTTGGTGTCACTTGGCCCATATTGTGGATACTGTGGGATTTGCAGGATTGTTTTATAAAATAAGTGAAAATTATATGCATCTAACATTCTATTGCAAAGCATTGAGAATTTTCAAAAGCTTAACGTATTTTTTCAACTTCTAGGCAGAAGAAATGAAGACAGTAAAGAGCTATTTCTCTTACATGCAGACAGAATTTCAAATTTTTACTGAATCTAGACCTGGATGACCATTTGACAGACCATTTTTTTGAACATAAACGAACTTAAAACCCACAAACCCCAGACTCTATAGATGTAGCATATGTGGTCTCAAGATCACAGCTCTATGCCAGGAATTCACATATACTTGCAAGGATATCTTATAGCCCCAATCTAAAAAGCATGTGAAGGCATTCAATATACCCAGAAGAGTGCAACAAAGCTGGTGAGCTGGAAGGCACTTCTATAAGTAGTAGTTGAGAACACAACATTTGTGTAGTTTGAAGAGAAGCAGACTAAGGGGTAGCTTCAATGCTTTTCACAGCTTCCAGAGAAGGGAAAGTGGATGGGAGGCACTCATCTTCTGGCATCCAGTAATGGGATACATGGCAATGATTCAAAGCTACATCAGGGGAGGTTCAACTTGGCATGATGAAACATTTCTTTACTGGGAGGGCAGTCAACCATTAGAGAAAACCTCCTAGAGATCTAGTCAATGCCCCATGTCTGTCAGTGTTTGACATGCCTTTGGACAATGTCCTTAATAATATACTTTCCCTTTTGGACAACCCTGAAATGGCCAGACAGTTGGCCAATATGACCATAGCAGATTCCTTAAAACTGAAATGATTTTCTCTGTTCTATTCTGTTCTGTGCTATTCTAATATATTCTCTTTATACAGTTTGAGGATTTGTTCCAAACTTTCCATTTACCTTGTATCCATAAAGGTGGTTGGTCACACATGACCTTTAAAGAATTAAGTATGCTTTATTCTTTCTTTTTTGAAAAGTAGAAGGTACAAGATGCAGTATCATTTCCCCTCCCTTGTCCAGCTGCAGCGGGGAATGACAGAGAGACTTTGGCGAGTGCCCACCACTCAGCCAGCATCAATCCCCTACACTTAGGTTTGGCTCATAAGAGTAGGGCATAGTGCTTTGCTCAATTTCTGTGGCTAGGCATTACTTACATGGGATAGAGGCATGGTTAAGGGCAGCCTGCATCTGAGGGAGTTGCATGTCCAAAATGTATAAATCTTAGACTTATTACTGAGTTTAGGTATCTGTTGGACAGAAATAAAACCTTTTCAGTTTTGGCTTTTAAGCCTTTTTCACTGTAGGAACTGCATCTGGTGCACTTGATTACTGTATTCCTTAGAAAGACACTGATATAACTGAATTTAGAATGTTTTTGGCAAAATCCCTCACTGCATAACTTTAAGGAAACCTTGCAGTCATGAGATAAAAGTGAAGCTGAGTAGTTGTTTCAAAAGTAGAAAATGAAGAGTTAAATAATCTTTATTTAACTTTAAGTTAAATAATCTTATCCTTCTCTGGGTGGGGCTTATAATGAGATTTTTCCTCAGGAAACTTTATTTAGACCCCAGAATCCTGCAGTTTCTTTATTGTATAGTATGGAATATAAAACCTGGCGTTTTTATTGCCCCTAAATCACAGAGTCTGGAATTGCTAGATCTAGGTGGAAGGCGTGACCCAAGGTTAGAAGAAGCACATTTAAGTATTCCCAGCCCTGGGACAGACCAACCAGAAACTCAAGAAACACTTTCTATAGAAACTTGATTTGTTTTGGGTAAAGCTTTATGACAAAACTTGAAAGTAATTATTTTGGTTTAGTACACATAGAGAAATTGTATTTTTGTTAGACTGGCAGTTTAGAACTGCTATTGCTGCAAAAACATTGAAATTAAAAAGCACTTATTTTTTTTCCTAATACATTAAGAGTGGTGATACTGTATTTTGAACAAGATATAATATGCAGAAAAAATTGGTTGAGAAGCAATAGCAGCTCATCTTCCACCTATCAGTGAAAATATGTAGTCCACGTCTGCTGAATGCCAAATTTTTTTAATTTTCAGACTTCAAATTTTTCTGTTTACACAACACTTTTTGACAAGAAAATCACGAAATAATTTTTAAACTTGCCTTTCAGCACAGTCCTAGTGAGACACAGTGATATGATGGCTTACCAAACATCCCATCACAGAGCAGAGATAACAATGTGCTTCTCTCTGTGCATATTCCTCACCTCATGAACTGAGTTCTGCTTGACTGTTTATTCAGGCAAAAGCTATTGGACATCTTGGCTCAGAATAAGACTGCAAGAAAAAAGACACAGGAGAAGCTGTTAAGAAGCTGTTTTTTCTTCTCATGTATAAAAAAAGTAGTTGAGTGGAAGTTAAGAGACCTGCTTCCTGGAAATGTTTTTTCTTCTTTTATAGTTCTGTAATTTTGTGTTTAAATATCATATTCCTTCTATGTTAGAAAGTCATATGTGCATACTTCTGTTCACCTCCACCTGAAAATATATCTGCATTCTGAAATATATGCCCTGTTTTAATTCGCAAATATCTTTTCAGCTATGTCACAGGCTGTCTACACAGCTATATGACTGCATGTTACAATGTTTGTTCCACAAGAACAGATTAAATTTTTCTTCTCTTTTTTTTTATTTCATCTTATTTTTACAATGGATAAAACCTGCTGAAATTTTATGCTAAAGAAAAAGACATGGACTTGCAGAAAATAAGCAAAAGCACAGTTTTCTGGCTCTTTTGACCTCCATAAACATGAGATGCATTACAGCTGAAGCCTGTAAAAGTCATCATAAGTTTTGTAATAAATGCAGTACAAGTGTGCAGCCTGCAGGCAATTCATATGAAGGTGAATTGGTGTCAGAAAATGATTGCATAAAGGGGGGCGAATCTCTAGTTATTGAAATAGATTCAGCCACTGGTGAATGGCTAGTCCAAGTTAATACAAGGATAAGAAATGTGTATATGGAATGGAAAAGAGATGAAGATTGAATGAGAAACAAAGATAAAAACGAAAAAATTGCCTACCTTTGTAATTCATTAAAAAAGCTGCATTTTTTACTTTGATCAGTCTCTTCCCTTTCCTTATTCTACCCTCATTCCAGTCAGTGAATAAAAAATACTGACATGCTTGATAAAAAGTGCATGTGAATATGTCCTGACAAATGGAGTCACAGTGAAAGATAAGATATGTCAAGTTTCTTGGAAGAATATAAACTTTAGATGTTGACATTTTCTCCTGGTTATTGTCACTTTATTCAGAAACTTACAGCTGTGCTTACCCCATTGGTTTAGGGCCCATCAGGATAATGTGAGTATATAATTTTCAACTATAACATGATGTTAATGATATTGCCAGTTCTACAGTTTTCCTACTTTCCTTTCCTTCATCTCCTACCACCTTTTCAAATTACTTAATTACTGGAAAGCTTCTAAAGCTATTTTTAAATAATTAATATATTTAAAGTATTTTAATTAAATTGAGTAATTAAAAAAAAATCTTCCTCCATTTGACCCCCATTCAAATACCAGAAGCTACAGCTTTAACTGTGGTAAACCTGCAAGATACATCAAGAGACTTTTGCTTACATGCTCAACTGTGATTGTTTGTGGTAATTTGCTTTGTTTGCTAACTTTCTGTTAGCTTTATCAGCTAAAACACTATTTGCACATGAAAGTTTTTCCCAATTACAAAGGTTTCCTGGGAAACACAGAGAGCTAGAAAACAAAAATATGCATTAGCAGCCAATGTATGAACCAGGGAATCAATAGGCCATCAGAGAGATGCAAACAAAAAGGAAATTGTTGGAGGTCATAAGGATGTTTCTCTCTAGAATTTGTTCCTCACTCCTGTGCAAATTAATTTCAATTTAATGACCCTCACAGATGCTTGATGAGCTTGTACTNGAAACAGAGTCTTGATTTCTTCCTGGAATTTCCAACAGATCCAACAGGAACAGAAAAGACTTTAATTTTTACCAGAGACTTCTGGGAATTTTAGTCCTGGACACAGGAAATACTCTTCATAGTTTGGTCAATATGTCTGTCATTTCCAGTCACAGAAATTATATCCAGAATTAACCTTGAGAGTCATATAACTGATTCTTTTACTTTCAAACTAATTCTGTCCAAACTGTTCCTACCAAATATTTGTCAAATCTGTCCTTAAGAACCTCCTGTAATGGAAATGTGTTTGCTTTTTTTTTTCCCCCCCTATGNATTTTAATTAAATTGAGTAATTAAAAAAAAATCTTCCTCCATTTGACCCCCATTCAAATACCAGAAGCTACAGCTTTAACTGTGGTAAACCTGCAAGATACATCAAGAGACTTTTGCTTACATGCTCAACTGTGATTGTTTGTGGTAATTTGCTTTGTTTGCTAACTTTCTGTTAGCTTTATCAGCTAAAACACTATTTGCACATGAAAGTTTTTCCCAATTACAAAGGTTTCCTGGGAAACACAGAGAGCTAGAAAACAAAAATATGCATTAGCAGCCAATGTATGAACCAGGGAATCAATAGGCCATCAGAGAGATGCAAACAAAAAGGAAATTGTTGGAGGTCATAAGGATGTTTCTCTCTAGAATTTGTTCCTCACTCCTGTGCAAATTAATTTCAATTTAATGACCCTCAGAGATGCTTGATGAGCTTGTACTTTGAGAAACATTAGGAAAAAAAAGAGAGAAACAGCTACCCTGAAGTCATTCAGCATTTGAAAAGGTTTGCATAGACTTGCTAAGTCCCACTTGTTTGAATGAAGCTACAACTTTTCTCCTAGTCTTGTAGAAGAATGAGATGATAGGACAGCAAAAGCAAAATAAACCCTCATGGGATTCCTTCATTTGGGTGGTGCACAGTTTCTTTAACATTTTATGAAAGTCTTTTCTGTATGCCAGTTATGGACAAAAAGAGACAGTTACATTATTGCAAAACAATTATTTCAAAATTACATTAAAGCTATTATTTATTTTCACAACTTACACNGTTTGCTTTTTTTTTTCCCCCCCTATGGACACCAATTATTGCCTTCTTTGCAACAACAACCCTTATTCATACAAAGACTGTGATCTTAGTCTTCTACAGACTAAACAGTGCTCATACGTACAGTCATTCTCTGTCGGTCATGTTTCCTGTACTTCTGCACCTTTTTGTTACTTGCTCTCTGGTTTATGAGCAAAGCGGAACTCTTTTTTTTTTCCTTTCAGTCTTACAAGCAACACTCCTGTTTATACATCTCAGCATTTGTCCCCTTTTCTGCTGCATTTTGACAACTGATTTATGTTCAAAACTGTCAAAGACACACAGGAGAACCCTGATCAAAACTGTCTATCATTATGATGGTTAACCTCTGATATAGTCAGTGTACAGTTTTCTAGCAAGTTTGGCTCCTACTCTATCATTTTTTTTGCCTTGTGCCATGTGTCCTAAGTGTTATTGTAAGGCCATATGAGCCAATGTTAAAGTTAGAAAAAGAGAATGAGTTATACTCCTTGAAACACGTTTTTTCTCTTCCAAATTGCATTGCTCCTAGGTGATTTTTTCTTAACACTATCTTTGCTTTTTCCAAAGGCTATAGATCAGTTTTTGATTTTCTTTTTCCGGTACACTTCTGGGAACTAAGATTGGACTACGTGATCAGGAAGCTTCTTCCCTCTTTCTGTCTCTGTCTTTTTCTCTGTGTGTCTCTGCTCATCTCTGTCTTTCTGTCTGTCTGTTTTTCCTATTCTGCTTTGAATACTGTCCTTCAAGAGGTCTCAAAGTTAATAGTGAATAGTTGACATTCCTTTGAAAAATGCTTACTTCATCCAGGTGAATTTCATTATATTTAGGAGTCTGAAGTGATCCAGTTATCAGTGCGTGAACACCAGTGTTAAAAATGGGGGGTGGGGAATGTCTCCACAACTAATTTGAATATTTTGCTTAACTTTTGGATAATCTTGAATCTTAGCAGTAGCTGGGAACCAAGGTGAGATTTTGCAACCTCAAAAAGCTTTCCTTTTTCATTGAGCACAAAAGAGGCATGGGAAACTTGAGGCTGCTGGATTCCCAAAGCAGTGGGAGCCAGCAGTGGGAACATCTGAGAGGAATGGCACTGCTCATCAGCCAGCTTGCCTCTGGGGTGCAGTTTCACAATTAGCTTTAGTCCTTTTGAATCACACTGATGCAGCAACAGATAATCCTGTGTGTCCTTTGGGAGCAAGGGCAAGAAATGTTGAACGCAGCCCTCTCCCCTTCTCCCTTCCTATTAGGCACTGGTAAGACAGAAAGCTGTTTGCTATCACACCTGTATACATCAATGTTCCTGTATTAACTCAGCAGTGTGAGGATGGCTGATGTATACACTTCAACAGAAAACTTTCTGAAGATTAAATACTAGTTACTCTACAGTGACTCAGTGAGTAGTTAAGTTTTTGGGCTTCTGCTGTTGAAAGTTAGTTTTCATTAAAGAGCCCCTAATATTTAGTGCACAGCTTTCAAAATAGTTCTGCTAAATTTCCATTTATTTGAATAAGTTGTATCAAATACTCAAATGCCATTTCCAATATTTGGATAAGTTTAGCTGGAAGCACAGATTCACAAATATGTCAGGTGTTGATTAATCAAAACACAAATGGATGTGGGACACTGCAGTTCAGCTTAGGAGAAATGATGATGAGGATTTTTTCACCACTGGTTTTCAAATTCTGCTATCTGCTGTACTGTTTGCAAGGTAAGTCCACTAGATGGCATGCTGTACTTGAAAATAGACAATTTCTACACTGTTTATATAACAACATTTTAATGACTTTTAAGATAAATACCCTACAGAGGGGCAGAAAAAAGAGAGACACACATACTATAACCAGCCATTAATTAATCAGGTGTAGAAACCATGGAGCTGTCACTATTGCTTAAATTTCCACAGATACACAGGTGCAGAATGATTGTAACTGTACCACTTTAGTACTGAGAAAGTGTCACTGCACTCAGTAAGGGAGGAATTATACCAATCCGATGCTGCATTAATTCCAAAAATTTCTTAGTACAATTCTTACGCTGGCCAGTTTAGACATCATTAATTTATCAGTAAGTAAAAATTGCATCTAAAATACAACAAACATGAAATCCTTCTAATCAAGCTGCATTGAACATGCTTTCATTACTACATTTCTGAACTCCTCAAATTATGTCCCAATATTTTTTTTCTTCTATGATACAAAATTAATAGCTACTAAATTGTTTTTTAAGCTGTTAGTTAAATTGAGATAAAATTTTGCTTTCCAAGTACATCTAAATTCAAAAATTTTTTTCTTATATCTTTGAAATTAAAATGACTACCTTTAAGAGTTTGCCACTTAAATCATGTAGTTATATTATTGCTGTAAAATTTCGAAGATCATTCCTGAGTTGTTACTCTGCAGTCAGGTTCAGTATGTGTTACAGGTAACAGCCAGATAATGGAAGCCCTCATTTGAACAGGAGCACTCATACTGGGAGGATTCTTCAACACAGCGGGGGAGTAACTGAATAAATTATAACACAGAGTGAGGAGGTCAAGGCAAACTCAAATTCTTTAGAGGAAAGTGCAACAACCCAAGGAGAAAGAAAAAGGAAGGGAAGAATATCTAAAGGATATAAGAAGTGGAAATGAAGACCTATAGGGAACTTGAAAGGAGGATGCCTAAGGAATGAAAAGCTAAAATTTGATTTAGAAGCCAAAAAGCCATATTTCATAAACAACTTACCTTGAGATGAAGTTATATCTTCTTCAAGGTTCCTCATCACTTAGAAGGTCATGTCAGAGAGGGAGCTTATAGCTAATCCTGACATTCTTGAAAGCCATACCTTTACTTTTCCATTTCCTTCTTTGTTATTACAGTACTACATGTAATGTCAATATATTTTAGTTCAATTTCACTCATAGAAAACGTGAATTCAAGGGAAATATAAAATCTATAACATATGATGTCTTCTCTGTTCAGAGTATGTTCTTTAAATGAGACTGCTCTAAACAGTATCTTCTTTAAAAAAATCAACAAACCACACCCCTCCCTGTCCACCTCCAAAAAATACCCCACCATTCAACACATGGATTTTTACATGAAATATAGTTGGTATTCTGCAAAAACAACAACAAAATCTGTCGTGGGCGGTGAGGGGAAACAAGCACACAATCAATATGATTGATAAGCAAGCTCTAATTTATTGAATATTTTGAGGGTTCTTATAGGGTTTTCTATAGGCGGTTTCTCAATAACAGTTTTGATTGGTTAAAGATCATAGTTACATTTCTCTTACTTGCAGTTACAGCTTAAACAAAGCAAACCTTTAACAAAGCTCTAACACAGCAATATCTCTTAAAGGTACATCTTCTTTTAGGGACATGTAGTCTCTACATCTTGTTCTTGCTAAGTTCTTCAGCTCTGCCAAGTTCTTCATATCTCAAGGATAGGCTGTCTTTCGCTATCTATGTATACGTGCAAACTACAGTGAACTGTCTTTCCCAGGACTGAACAGAGAATTGTTCTCAGGCCTGACAATCTCAGGCCTGACAGGGATTTTCTCTCAATACATGATTTTAGGGTCTCATACAGAGGAATCACAGAATAGCTGGTCTATTGATTTACGACTCTTCTCTTGAAGCTATTCTCTAACAAAATCTGGCCATGCAAATGCAGCCAAAACTTGTGGCTCTTTGGATGTTTTTTTCCTTTCTTTGTACTGTCACAGTCATAAGTGTGTACTTGAAAGTTTGACAAAACCATGGTCTCATTTTATTTCCACTTCCTTCAGTAACTTTACACAAGTTGCATTGAAATCAACATTTATAGAAGTTTGATTTTGAAGGTGAGATTTATATTATTCTGATTCTATACCAGATCTAGACAAAAGTAACTAGACTTTAAAATAATTGGTAAATCTATAGAAGTTGTCCTTAAGCTTGTGTAGATAAAAATATAGGTTCAGAATGATACTCAAATAGACTGGCTGAAATATTAATTACTTGATACTGCATATGCTTTAGAGACATAGAACTGTTTTTCTTTTGATCTTATATTCTCCCATTTATGATTTATATTTAGTGGAAATATCTTGTTTTGAAATACGAAGTCCCCACTTCTTTCTACCCAGCCAGGCAGCTGTTCAGGTACAGGTATTCCTGAACATGAGTTTTAATTTTACCATAAATATCACCACAATATCTTGATGTTTGCGATACTTGTATTTTGGTTTTTGTTTTTGTGAGGAGTTGCTGAATTCAGTAGTTTGCTGGAGGTGCTGCTGCAGCTTCCACTTCCTAGGTCCAGCTAGAAGTGAAGCTGAGTGCACCTTCCCAATAGGCACCCATGGAAACACACTTAGATTCATAAATATGATTCATAGAATCATAGAATATCCTAAGTTGGAAGAGACTCACATGGATCATCAAAATCCAACCCCTGGCCCTGCACAGGACACCCCCAAGAGTCACACCGTATAGAATACATATATACATATTCACACTCCTGGCCACAAGGATCAACACAGATAGAAGACATGGTGCTCACACAAACATGAATGTCCTTCAGGAATGACACCAGTGTCCTCATCATCTTTGTCTCTCTGGCTGACCCTGGCAAAGGCCAGAAAGTAGCCCCAGACATTCAGCCTGCCCTGTAGCTGGTCTTTGGACACTCAGCTTTTCAGCTACCTCATACACAGACATGTTCATACACACAGACAAGTGTGCAAAAAGGTTTCTAAACTGACTGCGCCAGATCGCCCCGGCTCTGCAGAGCAGTCAGAAAATACACATAGAATCCAATGAGGAAACAGGGTACAGTGGAACAGTGCAGGGACCAGGTGCAAGGCACAGCCTTACAAGCACACTGATCAGCATTTGTCAGCATCTGTCAGCATGACTGACCCCACTTATTGTATTAATCCTCTATTTTCCTCGGTCTGTTTCTCTGCAAACCACCTTCATCCCTCCCTTTTCCTTCTTTGGTTCTTCCCCTAACATTCCATATTAAGTCTAGTGAAATTCAAAAATGCTGGCAGCAACTTGCCTCTTTGATTAGAATATTGCTATTTTTCTTCTGTGATTCTTGTTTTTTGTGGATTCTTCCTGAACCTTTAATCGCATAATCTAACAGTTTCAAAAAGGTTCTTCTTTCAAGGAAGTAACAAAAAATATATTAAGACACTTTAGAACCAAATATCCTGTTTTCAGCACATGTGGAATAGTTTGCACTGAATGTGCTCATGGGAGAAAAAACATTAAACCACAAAAATTTATATATTTTAAAATTTCTGTCTGCTCTTCTATTCAAGTCTCTTGAAATCTGTATTCATTCAGCATTCCAGACAGAATAGATTTTTATTGCAAACACTAACTACTATCTCTTTCAACTATTTCTTAGGTAATAAAATTGTCTACATTCGATTGATATTAGTGGATTCCAATTTAACCATTTAAAAGCAAAGCTGCATTTTCTTTAGACTGCTTTATGGAGTCCAGTATACTTAGCAAGCACCATCTTTTTATATGCACCACAGTCTCCAGAGTATTTTAGACTTTATGAGACCAGCAGACCTTAAATGTTCACCATCTCCTAGAATTTTATTACACTGAGTCCATTTCCTAAGATGATTTCTCCATTTGCCACTGATCCTGTTGTTCACTGAAAAGTAAAGAGTAGTCTTATTGCACCTTGAAGGGCTCAAGTGCTGCTTTAGTGATTGCAGGATGGATATCCTTGGTTGAATTGCCAAGGAAATTGAAACTCCACTGGTCAACAGATCTTTTTCTTAAACCAAAGGCTTTCCTGCTCCTCTGGAATTGCTTTTCACCTTGATCATGGCAGTTCGTATATCTTTCCTCTGAACATGCTCTATATGCTTCTACCTTTCATGATTACTGTTTTCCTGCTTAGGATTTTCTGCTGTTGTTTCTCAAACTCCATTCTTCCTCCTGAATACGTGTACTCTAAGATTATAACTTGAACAATATATATACACACTGTATATAGAAATTACATTTTGTCAGATAGTACAGTTATACTGAATGCTTTAACCTTTTTAAATATCTGTGACGTCAAATGCTTCCTAGTTATTGATTTCAATACCATTTTTATAATAAGAAAAAAGAGTTACACAAATTAAAATAAAATTCATTTTACAAGGTCCTTGTCCTATTCTTCAAAGACAGAAAAATTATGAACGCATGAAGTAATTTCCAGGGCACTGGACACCTTTTTCTGTCTCATTCTTTTGAAAAATAATTGTGAAGTCAATGAGAAGAAATTTCTATTGTAAAATTTTGGAAAGAAACGTGTTAATTATGAAAAATAACTAGATAAATTTTAAAGCTGTTTTTGAGTTTTTGAGTTTCTCAAAATTTGGACATTTTTAAGGATAAATCTAGAATATTAACTTTATTTGAAAGGGAAAATAAATAAGGTAGATGCAACTTCATAGATCAGAGTATATGAACAGAGCTCTAGCAAACAAATTATCTACCCATAGTTAAAGTTGATTTTTGACTTAAAAATGAACATTCAAAACAGTATATTCCATGACTGACACTTTTATTTTGTCAGGAAAAGCTGTCTCATGTCTCTTCCAAATACAGAAGAAACTTTCACTGTACAAATGACACTTGCTTTACAGACCTTCATGGGCATCTGACTCTCTTCATATATTCCACTGGCAATTTTATGATGCTCGTTCTCTCACATCAAAATTTTGGCATAACAGATTTCTAAGTTCAGCAGTCTGGATCATAGCCGGCACTGGTATTTTACAGTCTTAAAACTCTGTCCTTTCTCCAGTATTCTAATAAGTATACCTCCTAAAAGCCTCAGGGAAAAGTGTGGATTCCTTTTCTCCTATGCAAAATAGTATTTTTAAACTGAAGGAGAACAATTTGAATAAACATGGTGTGGTTCAGTAAATTAATTTGCAAGTAATCAACTTTCTCTAATTGAATTATTTGCACAATATTCTTACCTTTCTTTTGTGCAGGATTATTTCAATTCTTGAAAATATTCGGAGCTGAAAGATAAGGCTGATTTTGATTTTTTTTTTCCCAGAACTTTTGCTTAACCTCCCACCTATTAAGAACATGTTAGCTTTCTCAGAATCATTGGAGATCTCCTAGTCCAGTATGACCTGTTCAGACCAAGATTAACTAGTACAGGTGGTTTGGCATCTGCTTCTGATTACCTCCAAGGATGAATGCTCCATGTCTCTGAACAGCCTTTTCTATCATTTCACCATCACAAGAGTAAAAATATTTTTTTTACATTTAAGTAGAATTTATGTCCTTTGCCTCTTTTTCTGTCCCATCAGGTCCCATGAAAGTTGTGTATGCCCAATTTGTTTAAGTGTTTGCTATCTTCATTCTTTTATGCTGAAACTTCTTTCAAGTTTCCCATGAACAGCTGCAAGTATGATGACTCTTCCAGTTTCCTGAAGAAGACCTCATTCACTTCTTCCTGATCAGGCAATCTACAGTAGACACCCACCACAACACTGCCATCATTGATCTGCTCTATAATCCTGACCCATAAACTGAACAAGTTCAGCATCGGTCCCAAGGCATCCATCAATGCATTTCTGCTACTCTTTCTCTCTGTCCTCCTAAGGACTCAAGATTTAGATCTTCATTCCTCTTTTTGTGACCAAAGTAAATGAGTGGCACCTTTTTTTTGTGGCTCCAAGTGCTTTCTTCATATGCATCTCAAAATAACTGATTAAAAAACAGCATTATGATTTCTTGTTTTTTTTTTCCTAAATTATCTTTAAAGCACAATTATTCAATAAAACAGTTTTAATGAAACATTAATTTTTAAACATCTTTTATTTCTGATTTTGGACTAGAACCCAGTGGTCTATGCTTTCATTTGATTACTAAGAAGGAGAGAGAAAAGAAAAATATCATTCATGTAGCTTTAGAGAGAACACAAAATCATGAAGACGACTTTTCAATGTTTCCCTACAATTAATGAAAGGATGAATAAGTAAATAAAAAATCCTAGCAAATGTAGGTGCAGGATGAAACTGTCTTCCTTTTTGTGTATGTTTACGCATGTAACATACTTCCTATTATTGTCTGTCTGCGATGAATTGCGGTCCTGCCTCTTTCCCCTCCTCATGTTTTATTGAGCCAAAACTTCCAGCTGTGAAACAATAGCATAGCAAACAGGATGTATAGTTATCTGCCAGTATCTCCTACTCTATTACTACAGCAGGAGTTCATTCTCAAGTAAGTTAATAAAACATAAGAGGCTCACTCTCTTGACTTAGTGGTCTTTTAACTAGGTAGAAATATATTATAGATTAATCAATTCAAGAAGACAATTCAAGAAGACTTTGGCAACAACTTCCCTGACTCTAAATTAGCTGAGGTTCATCTGGAAACTTGTCTATCATTCCTCCAAATCAGAAACTTCTCTTTCGTGTGCTATTACCAGACAGTCCATATGTAGAGATCCATTTGTTTATCTATAATAACACATCAGAAAGCTCATTTTCCTGACTCGGTTAAGAACCTCTTTGGCAATATGTGCAAGAAGTCTGTGACAACTACCAAGTCAGAGGACCATTCTACAGCCTGGAGTAAAGTACATGGCATATGTGATGTCCACAAACATAACTTTTTAAAGGAGGATGGTCATTTACTTGCCACGGGGCTTGGAAAGTAGCGTTTCCCGTAAGTTTTTCTTCCTGCTTTCAGGTAAAACTCATTAACACAACACCAAAGAGACATTCCCTACTCATCTGGCTTCCAGCTGCCTCCTGTGAGTATGCCCTCAGGCAATTTACTGGGAGGCAGCAAACCTGGAAGGACAAGGCTGGGTTATTGTGTATCAGCATCAGGTGGATCATCACTGAAGTCTAGCCCTTGAACAGACTCTCCTGGTAAGTCTCTCCAACTTCTGTGATCCATAAGGTTTCATCCCTCCAGCCCTTGCACACCCAGAACACAAGTTTGTAAGATCATTATCTATCTAGAGCAAATTTCTCTAATTTTGTCATAAAATTTTACCAACTGGCATTTTGCACCTTACCCAACAGGTAAAAGAAGAGCCTAACTGATAAAAAACCTGGGATGAATATGCTCCTCATGTGAGCTGTCTTTGTTACTCCTTGCTGAACTTTTAAAATGTGCCTTTCTCCTTGATGAGGAGAAATCTGGTCAGGTCTTATGCATGCATAGCTGTGTACAGCATCAATTCTGTGCAAAAGATAATTGTTCTCATGTTTACCACTTCTGTCCCATATATGTTCTGAAGGTGGCATACTGCTCAGTGAGATACTTCATTATTATTTAGATATACTGCTGCTGCTTTGCCATCTGAAGCTGCCACAGTCCACAGAAAGAGTCTATGAAAAATATGACTATCCCACAGCGTGTTTCTTGGCTTTTGACAGGATAAGACATGGATAGGTTGGCTTGCAGAGACAATACTGGAGGACTATACCAAGGGCAACATATCTTCATATTTTTTTCTGCCTATGAAATACATAATTTTGCCTATTGTCTGTATGTCTTTTGGGAAAATGATAGTGGAAATGGTCTCAAAGCATGACAGGGAGTGCCATCATTTGACAGCATGGAGAATGATATCCTAGATATATCTACCTGCCTTTCCTAAACCCATGTTAGCTGGTCCTGATCACCTGGCTGTCCTGTGTCTGATGGAACTCAAGATGACTTACTCTATGACCTTTCCTGATACTAGAGGTAGGCTGACAGGCCTGTAGCTCCCCAAATCCATCTTCCTGCCTTCTTGTAGACAGACATCACATTTTATAATTTCCAGTCAACTGAGTCCAGCCCAGTTAGCCACAACTGTTGGTAAATGATGCAAAGTGGTTCAGTGAGCGCTTCAGCTGGTAGCCACGTATGTTTAACCCCATAGACTTGTGTGTCTAAAAAGTGTAGCAGGTTTCAAACAATTCCCCCTTGGACTGTGGGAGCTTCACTCAGCTCCCAGCTGCTGTCTTTCAGCTCAGTTTTCCTCTGTTCCAGAGAACAACTGGTCTGTTAAAAACCAGAGGCAAAGAAAGTATTACATCAGCCTTTTCCTCATCCTTTGGCAGTATGTTTCCCTCCACATCCAATAAAGGATTGAGATTCTACTTCATCCTCCGGTTGTTGCTTATGCATTTACAGAAATATTTTTTGCTGTCTTTTACAGCAACAGACAGATCTAGTTCTCATCCATATCATGCAAAGTCCTTTTGTACCACAGCAGTTTTCATTTTCAAGGTCAGCAAAAGCTTCAGAGAAAGCCTGGAATATCTTGTAGTTCTGCTGTAATGCTGCTAACACACCACAGTATCATCTACATTTGGTTTGGAGATTGGTTAGAAGAAGAAACACAGAAATCTCCATATAGTGGCATTTTTTTCTTGATGAATATGGGTCATATTCAGCAAGACAAGATATATAGGGCTATGGAGGTATTGTGTGTCTAACAGATTGCCTTATTAGCTGTCCTTTCTTGATGAAGGGTCATTCATCAGTGAGAAATAAAATTTTCCATACTACTTTTTGGGAAACAGTCCTGGAAGTTGCCTATTGCTAGAAACATTAATAGGCTTCATCTGACAAATAGCCAGTTAGGATGATTTAAAACAAAGAACATCCTATAAAAACCAAAATCCAAGATTGACTTTATTGAACACTGTGAATGAAAAATGTTGTTCAGTCTCATTCAGCATGAGGCTTTTTGTTAATTCATGTATCCATCATTTGCTGGTTTTTAATTTTTTGGGTGGGGGGGAGGGTAGAAGGAAATATCTTTAAATTAACATAGACATGCCCTAAGCAGCTACATCACACTAGACATTGATATTTTTTTCAGATCAATCTCTTTTTGCTATCCCAAATGACATTCTAGTAACATTTACTGTCCAGTGGGATCTTTAAAAAAAGACATAAACCCAACAAACTAAAGCAAAACAAACCCAGTGGTTTAAGTTAAATCTTTTACAGAGGAAATATGTTTTAGCTTCAGAGCAACACTTGTCATCTAATACCTTTAGATTTTTCTGGTGCATAAAATTGCAAGATAAATATATGAAAGTTCTAATCTCCTTTTTATTCTCAGTAGTCAGTTGCTTAGCTTTCAATTTCCAGTCTGGTTTAGAAATACTCTTGGAAATTTGTGTGTTTATGCGCAAGTGGAATTAGATTCCTTTCAGATAGTGCATCTTAAATGTGCATCTGGGACCAGATTCCTTTCTTTGGTTTAGTCATGACAGTGTAAAAGGATAAAATAAATTTATCCTGATTATAATATGCAAGCCTGCATGGCTGCACAATACACATGTAAGGAAGAGCTCCGTGCAATATGCACAAAGATATTTGATTCATTTGCAGAGTTTATTGCATCCAATGTGGTATTTCAGTAATACCAAACACTGATGGTTACAGACACAGGAGATTTAATTAGTGTGAATGTTCTTTTTAGCTGACAGGATATAACAAATCATGAAGTACACAAACAGTGCTTAAAAAGTTTTATTATGCCTTCAAAATAATTTTATTTCTTCTGAAATTGCTTCAGAACTTTACAGTACCCTTCCATAAAATGCCATCATCAGGTTTTTATCCTTTTGGGTGAGAAATCTGTCTTTTTTAAAATCTCTTTTAATGAAGTGGCTAAATTAGCAATTTTATTCCATGATGTCCATATGGAATGCAATGTAAAATGATTAGTTAACACAGAGACTAAGAATACATAAGACTGAAGAAAGCACGGGAGTAAAAGAACAGGATTTAGTACAACACAACAATTTTCAGTACCATATAATCAAGAGATTTTGTTTGTGTAGAGAATAATTAGAATAATTAGTGTTGTATCATAGATTTGCACATGAAACCTAAATGATGAAATTGTACTGCTTACATAAATATTTTAATTCTTCTTATTTTCACTAATATTTTTTAGTGCTACGTGAGATGAAACCATTACTAAATTACCTAAATTACTTCTTTTAAATCAGTAATTAGAATTTCCTAGCAGGCAAGGAATTACTGTGTTCAGCAGACCATCTGGAATGGACTATGTGAGCTAAAATGCTTCTTTTTGCATTTTTTTCCCTTCAGCAGATGCCATTACTCATCAAAAATCATAGAAGATTTGATTATTTATTTCATTCTACACTATGCTTCAGACTATATGGATTCCTCCTGCAAGTTGGTTGTAATGAAATAAAATATATTGAAAGGAATGGCAGTCAAGTATCTAGGAAGTTTTAAAAATATGGTATATGTTTGCAAACAGCCTTACCCTAACAATATGACCTTNCATTCAAAACATGTATTGAAAAGTGTTGAAACTGTTCATTTAAAGCAAATGGTCATGGTCAAGGAAAAGAACTGAATAAAAACCTGATAATGTGTAAGATATTTAGTATAGGTATCTTCATAAGTATACTGATATGGTTGTGAGCCAGGTAATTTATCTGAAGTTTCAAAGGACCGATTCAATTTGGAAAGAATGCATTGATTGATGGTAATCACAAATTTTCTTGTCACACAATGTGGTGTTCTATTTTATGAGGGTTTGTTGGGGTTTTTTTCTGTTTTTTCGTTTGGTGGTTTGTTGTTTTTTTTTTTTTTTACTTTGCTCAGGACCGATGTTTCTTAGGAAAGATAAAAAATTTGTGAAAGAGTTATAAAGTTCATAGCACATTCCGAATATCATTTTACATGAATAAAAATACTAACTAAAAAGAAAGGCTCTGGTTATGCAATTGGTCTTTTAATGGTTCCTAGAACAGATACTTTCAGTGACATAAGTGCAAGGCCCCAGATTTCACTCGATGAGTCTCTTAAAAGGGTTTAAGATTCTTTTATGTACCCTAAGTCAAAAGCACTGAATATATCAACAACAATATCAAGAGGATATTTCTCAAGAGGTCAAAATAACAAATATTTTACTGGTAAACGACAGAAAATCAGGGAACTATGGAAAAATTTAAAGCAACATTCAGTCAACATAAAGCATTTCACAAAGCATTAACCTAGCAAATTCTAAGCCCACTCAGCTTAGCAAACTCCAACCTATCTGATATTAAGATACTCAGACTTTGAGAAGAAGGAATTAGATGAAGAAAGAGTAAGAGAGAAAGAGAGAAGAGAGAAAAGAACAAATAGAGCCACCGCTCCTCCACTTAGCTCATATAAAATCCAAGAAATAGGGTCAAGACATGCTTACCTTGTGCTCTGCCTTAAGTACACTTTGGTTTTCCTGGGCCCCTCCCCCTGGTCGCTGCATAGGACCTGGGATAGCAGGTCCAGGGGAACTTGTGGAGCACTGCCTCCAGTGCGCCAGGGATTTGTGGCTACTGTGGGGCTGGAATACAGGCCCAAGGGGGCAGGGTGTGCCTAGCAGGGCATTGTGTCACCAGAGCAAGATTTGCCCCTTTCCCCTACACACATGCTCCTGAAATGTTTCAAGCTAGCAGTCCTTCCAGTCTCTCACAATACAACAGAAAAATGCCTATCTGGGAAATCCCTTCCATGGGATCAAGGACCAAAGTCAGCAGAAATTCAGGCATACAGGAAAAGAAGTCAAGTTACCTGGATCGGCTGCTGATCACACTCACTTTTGATTACAGGTGTATCCATTTCTTTGTTTGGATGAGTAAACATAGTATGTTGGATATTTCTAAACTAGACAGTATACTTAATTTTAGGGACAAAGAGAAAATTATTTTTTTAGCACACAATATTATGATTTTTTGTTTGTCAAGTCCAAATTGCTTAGAGATTCTCTGTGGGATCCTTTTAATGAATTTTGATCCAATCTACAAGAAGAAATTGTGGATTTACTACTGTAGAGAATCTACTTCCTATCATATTAGGTACTAGTTACAGGATAGTTCTCCTGATGAGTAATAAACTAGCATATTTCAATGCAACTTAGAACATTTGAACAGAAATTGATGGGAAACTGCTAAAAAGCTTCTTTAAATTTGGTTTGGTTAAAGAGAGTAATAACTTTGGTGATACTAACATAAGACTACAGCTTATAAACTTCAGCAAAGATTTCCAAAGGATTTTGTCAATGTATTGGAAAGAGCTGTGACTCTTCCCAGCAAGAGAAAATCTTCAGAGGGCATGCAAATATTTTAGACTTGTTCTTAATGGTAGCTACAGTGGGGCTACAGGGGTGACTTCTGTGAGAAGCTGCCAGAAGCTTCTTCTGTATCTGATGGTGTAAAGGCCAGCTGGCTCCAAAACAGAGAGGCTGCCTGCCCTTATCTTGAGCCATGAGCCTTTGCTATATTTTGTCTCCTCTGTCTAATTGAGGAAGTCAGGGTCAATGCACCTCAACCTGATATATATTAAAATACTGATAAAATTCAATCTGTAAAAGTTAACTTAGTAGATTCTCTGTGTTGCCTACTGTTGACTTTTACAAGTATAAAAAGTTCACATGTAGCTTTGTTTTGGAATATTTTCTGTAATGAGAAGAAAATGGACTTTGAGATGGGATATTAATTTAATCACATAATATTTTCTTTAGTAGATATAAATGCCAGGAAATCTGTAATCTTGAAATGCATTTGTATTTTCCTATTTTATTTATTGGCTAGAGACTAATTTATTTTTGTTCTATTTCTACTGTAGTCCTAATTCCCTTGTGTTGTTACTTATTTATTATTTAACACAACTATGCACAGTCTGATGCTGAGCAGACTTGCACTTAAAACATGTTTTTGCTCATAATGGTGTATCCAAGTACAGTGAAAAGTGTTTTAGAATTTTCAATTTGTTATTTTTTTTAAAAGCATCCATATGAAGCCAACTGGAATTTAGTTTCTATTTTCAGAAAGCAAAACTGTCAATTTTTGTCCACTTTGACAATATCTTTTTCTTCATGGATGCCTTCTTTCCTTTAAAGAATTTTTTTATCTCTGTTAGCATTTGGCATCCCTCAATGAATTTTCCTTTTCATTTTACCTGCATGGAAATTCAGACTTAATTCTATTTTGCCTGAAAAAAATTGGGGTGGAGCTTTTACTTGAAGGGCAAACTGAAAACTGAGAGGTATTAGAGACAAAAGGATTTTGCAAATCATGAACAGCAGCAGAAATACTTGATCTATCTCTACCTCTTCACTAGAATTTTCTCTTCCTATATTTCTTTTCTCTCAGTTACAATTTCATTTCACAGAATTTGGACATCTTTGTAATAGAGTCACAAAGTATTTGGGGGAAAAAAAAGAAAAATAGGGAAGAGGGTAAGTCAGACCTTCAGATAATGCAAATCAATGTGATGCAATCCATTTCACTATAAGTCTGTTGTCTTAAGGAATTACTTCAGCATACACACCCATCACCTGGAGAAAAACATCTATTAACCAATCTCAAGGGATGAAAATGGGTGAAATGACAAATATAGGATTCTTTGTTCATAAGAATACTTTTGTACTGTGATCTTAGACAAGAATATTAGAACAGTAATATTTTTAATGTTGAATAATTAAGCTCTAATTACAATAAGCAATCACCCTCCTGAAGCTGTATGTAACCTTCAGAGTAATGATTTTGTTGCTTTGAGATTAATATTTTATGTGTGGCAGTTTATGAAAACCTAAGTTAAACACATGAATTTGTTTCAGTGAGACAGAAAGAAGATTATTGAATCAAGAAAAAATATGGTTTTAAATTATACATTATTAAATATTTTTTTAAAAGAGATAATAGTAGCCTTTTTCAGGGATTATCTCTGAGAATTCAAAAAAACCCTAAAGTCTGTAAAAGATCTGATGTTAGAAGGTTCACCCGCAAATCTACAGTGAAGTATACTATTCAAAAGGAGAGCTAGACAAATACTGCCAAAATATTTGCCATCTGTTTTCTACACAGAGTAATTTATATGTATTCCAGTGTTTAACTAGGACATGTTTAAACTTCTGAAAACACTGTAGAGAAATGCTCAGTCTCCCTTAAGTTCATTAATTCTTGTCAAATTCAAGTATTTTCAGCAACGTTCACTTCCACTTTGCAGTTGTCTCTCAAGTATTTCAGATTTCTCTTCCATGGATTATGAAGCCTATATCTGTTGTGTTTCTTAGATTTGCCTGTCTTTATCTTCTGGGCTTTTCTCCTTAACATTTTTTTTTCAGATTTCCAAGATTAAACCTGACAACATGTAGACATATTTGAGAGTTCATCAATAAGTGAACTTTTGTCTCCAGAATGAGTAATTCATGCCTTTACTCTTATATGTGAGGATTTTATAGAATACTAAAATTTCATCTCTTGGTACTATGCAGCTGTCATTATAGTCCAGTCAGAAAGCCAGGAAATTCTCATCAGTCCATAGTATTAATATTCAGGACTCTGAATATAGGATAGGCACACATTTCTGAAAGTATGTCATTCTGACAGATAAGGATAATAATATTCCTAAAAATTAACTTTAGGCACTTAGTCTTACACATCCATATGATTGCCTTCTGTAAATCAGTTTGAATATCTCAGATGTCATGCACTTCTCTCATACCTGAGAAGATATAGTTCTGAGAAGATATACTTCTTATTCTCATTCTATTAAGATGGTTGATGAAGAGAGTTTTTCAGTTATGAGAAGTGCCCACCAGCCTGCTCCATCTGCAGAATATTCCATTCACACATCCTAAACTTCAGCAATCCTCTCAAGAAAACTGCTTTTCTCATCTGCAGAAGTTTCTATTTACAGTCTGTCAATTTACCATGACTTTGGATTTTGTCAACAGCCAGAGGCTCCACACACCTTTCCCTTTACCAGAATTTCCTCAGGAAGCCAGCTCTCACACCAGCCTTGTTTTGTTTTACTTATCTGCAATGGGTTGTACATCACAGATCTCACAAGTTCGTACCAGTACATAGGTAAAGGCCTAGGTTTTTATTACCTACTCCTTATCAGTGGAAATGAAAGGATAACAACTCCATGGAGATTATTTTGCTCTATAGATATATTCCCAACTCTGCAGTTTTCCTTCTAAAGTCCCAATTCCTACAGTTGCTCTTTCCAAATATCTTCAATGGATCCTTTTTTTTAAAAAAACTGCTTTTAAAAATTCTTTTTACCTAGGTGATCCCTGCTAGTATGGAGTTTTTCTGGAATAATTTTTAAACACCTCTAACAGAACAAGAAGCAAGAAGTAAGAAATTTAGTAGTCTGTTTTTACCCATTTTCAGCAGCCAGATGGATCATGGTGTGTTGCTGACTGCACTGGTGAAGGTGCAGCATGTGGCTGCCTGAGAGCATCAGAGGTTCCCTAGGGAACATCAGGGCAGGGACTGGCAGCCAGGACCTGTTTCACTGACCCAGCTAAGGAAAAGGGCAGCTGGAGAAAGCTGGGAGAGGCCCAGACCTAGACATTTCCTGGAAATTTCTCTGGGAATAAGGCAAGGCTGAGGGCATTGCCCTGTAGGTAAGGGCCTGGTTCTGACACGGCAGAGGCTGGAACTTGGGTCAGTCCCAGCAATACAGCTCCATTTGGGTGGAAAGGGAGGCAGACCCTGCCAAGTCCACCTTATTCAGAACAATTTTTCCAAAGCCGTGATCTGTGCTCTTTCCCTACTGGACCTGAGACCAGGCCAGCAAATGCCCAGAAATGAGGAGATGTGCACAAGGTCATTGCAATAGCTTTTAAATCCTCAAAACTTTACTCAAATGCCAAAACTTAGAGATCTATGTCTGAGCTACATTTCTATGTTCCCACCATCATCAACAGTGAGATGGTCCAATCAGCCAGAGAAACCTGGAGATGAGAATCAGCTCTTAACTTTAACAGCACTTTCTGGTGTGCTAAAGGTATCTGAAATATTTACACAGGTCTGACACATACAAATTCACACAAAACTGGGAGTGAGGTGAGCTAACTCTTTTGTATGAGCAGCTTAAGACTGGGAATAATACAATTATTTAAATTTTCCAAGTCGGTTGTATGTGCCCCTCTTTAGGCAGTTCAGTTATAGAATGGAAAGCTGTACAGATGTCCAAATACAAGAATAAGTCAAAGTTAGCTAAGTAGATAACAACTGCTGAGTCTTGGAGTCCTACGGTTCTATACTGCATTTTAGGAATCTTCAGCTGAATCCTATCTCAGCAGCATGAAGAAATGTTCAAATTGATTGTTTTCTGATTTCATAATTCTACCTCATCTGATTATACATAACTGTTTTCCAAGTTTACATTTTATTCTACATTCACATAGTAAAGTGTTATCATGTAAAATGACATAAGGTTAAAACAAATGTGGCTTTATTAGTACCAAATTAACAAAATAGAAAATATTTTTTAAACCATGTAAGGATACTGGAAGTTTCTTGAGAAAATTCTATGCAGACTGTTAGGCTGAATGTGTTCCTAGTAGACTTATCACATTTCAAGATGGGGACTTTTTTTTTGCTTTATATCTATTTTGAAACCAGGACAAATAAAGAAGGAGCTAGGGAAAAATGCTCCAAAATTATTTAGACCAATTAAGAAAAGAGTGATGGCTGCCTATATAAGATAATGTACAGTAACAATTCCCAGTGGCTGTTTCTTCATTAATTAAACTTTAAACATGGCCTTGAGCACATTTTTTTCAAAATACATGATATTAAAAAGTCTTTTGTACTCAGGCACGTGTTCATGGTTATTTACAAGTCTAGTTTTTTTTTTTTATGAGTGACAGCAAGTTTTTTATTTAAAGATAGGAGTAAGTTTCTATAGAAGTAATTTGTTTCTGTGTTTTCTAAAGCATTTTGTATTAGAGTCAGAAAATTGCATGAATGATAATCAATAACCAATGCTTACCATTTCACTGCAAGAATATAATGAGGTAAATAATTGGTCATTTTATGTTTTTTCTTTCTTTGCAGTGATAAATTTAATTGAAAACACATGTCTACTATGAACTATTCTAGTTAATAAAATGAGCTAAGGAGAAAACTGACTAATACATTTTCTCTTCTTGCCTGTACCAAGCATATAAAAATTCAAAGACTAGAGGTAACTGATACAGTTTGTTTTCCATATAGAAAGAAAAAATAAATGCTTCTATCTATGGGCTTTTTTTGTTTTCTCTTGTAAATCCTGAGAAAAAAAGGTTTTCTATCAGTAAGAGTATACATATATGCTTAATCTTTATTATTACCTGGCTAATAATTAAAAAGATTACACATGTTGTGCACATGAAATGTTTTTATTAATTAAAAACCCAAATTTGTGAAACACTAGATAGCAGGCTGTAAACATTACTTAGTAGAAATTATTTCTAAGTATTCTTTGTCTTTATACCTTAAATATCCTCGTCATTTATCCTATGCATATCCACAGACAAGGATGTATGCTGTATGAATTGTGAAATAAAATTATTTCATTACTTGAGATTTGCTCCTTTCACAAACTGAATGAAATCCAGCCAAACTCCCCAGTTCCATTTGAAAAACATCATTGATCATAAATGATCATTGATCAAACATACTCATCAGTATTAACAACATTATTGTTTTCTTTAAGTAAAATATCAGGCACTGTATATAGTCAATATGCTATATAACTTTCTCCACAATAATAATCAATGAGTGGTGGAAGGGTCATCTGATCTCCTAATATGACAGGAGATTTATTAAAGACATTACTATAGAACTAAATAAAGAATTGGAATTGCTTTTTGCTTCATACAAAGCTAAAGATAAGCCAGAGACAAGTTAAAAAAAAAAAAAGTGCAAAAACCTCTTTTACCCTTTGAACAATGTAAAAGACACTGTTTTTTCAGAACCAAGATCTTTTGCAGTGCATGGTGGTGAATAATTAATGCAATACATAGATTCAATTTTAAGTATATAGCTGATATAGCTGAAGTCACCCCTCAGAACTTCTACATATCACTGGAAATTGCACCACTTTTCATGGGTACCTGACGTGAATTACAGAGTGAGCAGCTCCCTGATGCACTATAAGCTGGCAGAGAAGTGTAGGAAGAGGTTGCATTGCTTCTCCAATTCTGTTTGCTTTGATTTTTATTAACTCTTTCTTTCCCTCTTCCTTCTGAAATGGTTATCCAAACTTGGGAGGTTTGCTGAGGTTTAAAACTGTTCATGTTTAATGAAATGTTATCAGTTACTGGATTTTAACTATTTTACAGTTTCCTCTGTAGTGTGCAGGGAGTAAAATGTGTCAACAAGGCTTGTATCCAAAGCAGAGCTCACAGCCTTACAAAATGGGGTAATGAAAATGGTCTGATTTCAAATGTGTGTGTTCATGCGTGTCATTTGTACCTGCACATATTTTCTCTTTACTCTCGAAGAATAATACCAAAACTTCTAATTTTATTCACATCTATTCTAGGTAGCATCTTACAATAACATTACTTAATAGTTTGGAACTTTGTAGAGTTCCTCCTAGCTAACAAAGAATGATTTACAAAACTAATTATACTATATTATTATAAAACAGACTACTAACTTTTATGTAAATGATACAGTAAAGTTTGCACTTACTGGCAACACTTGTGTAGAATGCTGCTATGCATGATGTGAGTTTCTAAGAAAATGAAACTTCTGTTAAATTATTGACAGAAGAGTTTCCATAAACCTGAAATACATCTCAAGTATAACTTAAATTAGTAAAATTACAGGATGCAATATAGGATGCAAAAAAACAAACTCAGTTCAGAACTCAGACCTTTTTGAACATTTTCAGTTCTAAATTCATATTACATGTAGAGCAGGAACCATTAAAATCTTGACATTTACTGCTGATGGTAGTTAAACTTCACATGGTATTTGCAGTACTCCCCATTCAAGCTTAGGGGGACTGCAAATGCCTCACTAACAGCAAATACCATAGTGTGATAAATGTCAAGACTTTAATGGTTCACTGTAATAATTATGGGATAGATCCTGATAACTCAGACTAAAATGCATAACATCTTTCTCCATGAAAAATCTCACTGACTTTAGCAGGACTGTTTGTGACAACGTTTGATAGAAGAGTGAGCTCATTTTTGTAAGCATCTACTGCAAATTTAAAGGTAAATAACAGTCTGTATTACGTTCTTCAGTTTTTTTTGTAAAACCAGGTTTTTGTAAACCCATTTCCAAAATAGGAATCTCCACTAAAGCTTAGTCCAAGGTAATGCCTGCTTGATACAGTATAGGAAGATATGTAAATGCATGAAATACATTATCAGAGCACTGACCCTAGTTGCCACCTGGGGTTAAAAACACGAAATGGGGTCAGCTGTCCCATCTCTGTCCCCTCACAATCTCTTGCCAATTCCTAGCCTACTTGTTGCCAGAGGAGCATGAGAAACAAAGAAAGCCTTGGAACTTTTTAAGCATTGTTTAACAGCTAAAACATTGCTCTGTTATTAACATTGGTTGGTCACAAATGATAAAGACAATGCCTGCAAGTTACTATAAGGAAAATTATCCTAACAAAAACCAGAACAAAATTTGTTTCCCAATACTGGAACCTGTGATAATATGTTTAGTTTATGCTATTTGTTAATACATTAAATTCCCTGAGTCTATTTTGCCCTCAATAGTAATTGGTGAGTGATTTTCCTATTTTCTTTTAAATCCACATGTTTTCTCATTCATGTTCTTTCCATCTTCTCCGAGTTCCTTCTAGGGAGAGGGAAAGTGAGTGAGCAAGCGGTTGTGTGGGAACTTTGCTGCTAGCAAGGGCCAAATCACCACACCTAGGAATTTTCTAGTCTTTTCCTAGTATATGCTTGCTCCCAGTAGAGCATGAATGTGAAACTTAAGTAAGGCAAAGAAAAGAGTGTTGAATTCTGGTCACTCTATCTGCACCCACAGATTCTTGGGGTGGGATTTAAACTGATAGTTCTTCTTAGGTTCTTATCCTGAAATCCTGTAATGAAGTATGCTTTTGTCATCTGAATTTGAAAACCTTTTTTTTTATTTTTTATTGTTTTGTCAGCTTTCTACTTCATTTACGATGCAACTGTGCCTGCAAGATAAGTATCTGATGTATTTTTAGACTGCCTTTATAGGTAAAACTTGCTAAATATTCAGGCCTTGCAGGTCTTTTTAGCTGTTGTGATGTAACATGACCATTATGTAAATTTGAAGTTTTTCATTGTCTAACAAGAAAGCTAAACTCTCACTAGCTTAAGAATGTTGACAAGTTCCTTTCTAGAGTTTTGCATCTATAACTTCTGTTTTTATTAAAGATGAAAGCTAACAGTGTGATGCTCTAAGGTAAATTCTTTCGTATAATGTTTTTACTAGTGTAATTCCCCCAAAGTTCTCTCTGCAACTATGCAGATCTGTAAGTAGAAATGATCTTTCAGCTCCAAGCTTGACAGCTAAAAGAATAACCTGAAAGTGAAAACTTATAAATTCAGGTCTTGTTACTACTTTATGTCTATCTTATCTTCTGCATGAAAATACCACAAAACACCCTTTCATTATAGAAGCATGCAATGTGCTATTCAGCAAATACAATGCAATAAAGAAAGTACAAGATATACTAATGCAAAATAATGGTTGACATTTAGCACACACAAAAGTCAGTAAAGTCGATGTTATGCTCCCCAAAGAAACCATATCTCATCTTCATTGCATAAACATATTCTTTAATATATGTGCACAAACTGGCTGAATTATGGTTTCCATGGGGACAGTATCTCTGGATATACACATTTGTCATTTCTCTGTATAGGGCATTCATTAAGAAATTGCCTTTATTGATAACGTTGGTTTCCTAGGCCCCAGCAAAACATTAATAAAAAGTGGTATGAACATTGTGAACACAGAGCCGAGTAATACCTTCTTTTCAAATTTTCTGAGAATGTCAGTCTAAACTTGTCCCTCTGATCTTAACTGTTGATCTTTTTGTTTAGTCGTGGCTTCTGCCTATGATTCTTATCAGACTAGGAGTTTTTACTGCTCATGTATTTAAAGACATTGTTAGATGTATATCACTCAAGGATGTAGCAAGATAGACAAGCAGAATTATTAAGAGGTTTCATAACTTTTGAAATTTAAACTGTTCTGTTAAAAAGGCTTGAATATGATTTGAAAAACAGAAAAGATCCAAAGGTTTTGAAGACTTTGATTTTACAGATTGAAGAGGACATAGGTTAACTGTTTGATTAAATATACTAAATAATGAAGCGTAGGATGCTAATTTTCTCATCAGAAGGAACATGTAAGAGTGCACTTTCTGCAATCACAAGTAATTGTAGTTTCATATTTGTGCAATACAGCAATGACATATTCAATCATTATTCATGACAAAACTTCATAATTAAAACCTGTGCATCAGGATATTTTGTTGTTGGGTTTTTTAATAAGGAGGTAGTTTTCTCTTTTTTTAATAAGGAGCTAGTGTGTCATCAAAAGACTGAAAATTATTTTTTGTTCATGCTTAGGGCTTTTAATTATCTTTATCTATTTTTATATAAAAATTATTTTCAAGACAGCTGTGTGTGATCTGCTTCAAAATATCTGTAGAGTCTATTAAAAATAAAATTTTCTTACTCTGTTGCCATCTGCATTACTCTAAAACAGCTATGAAAATTCTAACATAAGTTTTTCTACTTTTTTTCAGTGCTGAGTTTCATTTTAGAAATTAGTGTGTGAATAGTAATGGGAATGAAGTAAAAGTTTTATATTTCATTCTCATATATTCATACTATCTGATGTAGTAATGCACGTGATGTACTTATTAAAAAGCATTATGTGTAATGTTTTTTGTGCACAACCCAAAAAAAACTATGGGGAATTATCATCTTTGAATGTGCAACCAAAGTTTTGCATTTAATTTTGCTTACATAATTATTATTTCAAATAAACTTACCTCAATTCAATGAAAGATTTGTAAAACTTCAGGAAGCTGTACTGCTACTGAGATTGTTCACCAATAATTTTGTTTTTCCTCAGAATTCTGGTTATGGGCCATCTTTAAGACTTGTTTCAAGTCAAGAAAAACAACATGTTCAAGACAGAAAGAAGTATTCTCAACCTAGAAAAACTCAAAGTAATGTATTTTCTAATTTTATGTGAAAAATTTGAGTGCCCTATGAAAGGACTGATAACAAAAGAATCAAAATCTTAGAGATTTGTGTTGAAAAACAAAACTGCAGTTTCTTTCTTGTGTTCCATGACCGTACCTTGGACAGGAGTGTGGAGATATGTAATGCTTTTTGACTAACTTGCTTATCTCAAGTCTTTCATGTTGGTGTTGGTCAATGTAACAATATTTTAAGTGTATTTTTTCTCTCTTATTAAATCTCTTCATGTTTTAAGAAGTGTTATTGCTAGGCTAGATCTGATTTATTTTGTCTATGCTATATCTTGATTTACGCTGATAAGTATTCTAAGGTATTAGTAAAATAATAATGTAAATAAAACAGAAAGAGATCTCAAAGACATCTAATAAATTAGCAATTTTTTTCCTTCTGTAAAGAAATGCAGCATGGGTAAGATGATAAATGTAGTACATTGCTTTTTTGCAGAAAGACTGATGTGGATTTGCTAGAAATGAAAACAGAGGATGACCTGGTATTAACTAAAAACATAATCTGTTCAGACATCATTGCTTATTTTGATGGAATGTATACAGACTGGTTTCCCAGTTAGATTCAATACAGGGTTTAGTTACAAGAAACATGGCACATTTGGTTTGAAGAGATAAATATCAATGTTGATGTAATGTTCAATAACAAAGTGGGGAAGTATCAGTGAAGATGGCATTTGATGATTGTTTAAACATACATTCTATCTGAAAATAGAAATATAAGTCTAATGAGTTAGGACATAAAGTATAGTGTTTACAGACAGGTTTGACATACATGCTTTTTCAAAGATGTTTTAAAAGTTTATGAATCATCTTACTTTTCCCCAGTTCACAACCTCCTTGGCATAGATACATTTTGTTTAGAGTGCTTCTTTTGAATTTAGCAAGAGAAAAAGTTACTTCCATCTAGTTAAATTTTTATCTGGCAGAAGTGACTCTCACAGATAGGGCTATTATAAAGATATTCAGAGGACTGAACGTGTGACTACCTCTATCTTAACCTGTTGGACAAGAACAATTCTCTCTAAACTTCTATGGAAAAAGAAAAATAATCAGTCAGAACACAAAGATGTGGATAGCAGATTGCAACTGCTGCCTCATGTGAGCCTACACTCCAAAGTATAGAATCAAAAATACTTGAATGAGGACCTAAATTAACAAGAGGTGTCAGAACACTATAGAGAAAAGGCATCCTAGTCTTAATTTTCTTCACATTTCTGGTATAAGAGAGAGGAGAAGTGAAATGAAAGAACAAAAGAATGAAAGAACAAGAGAAAGAAAGAAAGAAAGAAAGAAAGAAAGAAAGAAAGAAAGAAAGAAAATACAATTGAGATAAATAAAAAAACAAAAAATAAATAAAACCGATAAAATCTCCAATTTCAAAGAGTTCCCTGAAGTACAGGAATATTACTTGTTCTATTCCTCTCTTCTAGGGTTGTTGGAATTTTCAAGACTATATCTTAAATAAAATGAATTCTGAAATGCCATTTCCAGGATATAAAACATAAAATGTTTGTCTCATGCCCATCTTATAAGAAAGAAAATAGTCAGTTTAGGAACGAAGATAGCTAAACTTCATTGTTGGCACTGCCAGCGGTAAAAAAAGCCCCCACATACCAGGGGTGAGAGGCTGAGACTGAAATGTCAGATCTGAGCCTATAGATGGCAATACACCTTTCCAGAGCTGTGATCTGAATATGGCACCACATGCAGTAACCTGCACCAGTCTGAGACTAGAGACACTGAGTGAGATGTATCACCTGATACTGAAGCCTAAGCCATCAACAGAAGACATTAAAAATAGGAGACTTCTCTCAACATTCACATACATAGATTATTTATGTACATACAGATAATATTTTTTTTCTCTCATTTTCTCCAACTTCAACCACTATCAGATCCTTTAGTAAAGACCTGGCAAGCATTTGCATAACAATAGTGTTATGATTGCACAACTTAGAGGGAAGAGTTAGTCTTATATCCTTTAGTTGTTTCTGGAATTCTCAGAGTGATTCCAAATACTAATAGCAGATGAAGGAGGTACATTTTATTCAGAACCACCTACATTTACAATAAAACTGGGATCGTAAATCAATATCTTACCTTAAATTCTTCACATAATTTTTTTCCCTTATGGAAGATATATGTGACACCAGTGCTGTCATCTGAAGCTTGTTGTAGCATAACATTGTCTTATAAATAAACCCATATAGTATGCTTCAGAATTTTACCATATCATATTCAAGATAAAGTTGTTTATTGTGGAATAGTAAAGTGCTTAAGGTGCAAAAGGTGTGTGTCCTTCAGTTACTGTGTAGCTGAGCAAACATAAATATCTAAATAACATAATTACATAACTAAGTGTTCTGATATGGGCAGCTCTGGCAATTTTATGCAAGTTGTTAGTCATGGAAAATGCCTTTTCATAATAATCTAATAAAATGATGGAACCCATCCTGGAAAATCAACATAAATTTTATTTGCTGTTGCACAATTGCATACATAATTTATGGAGATGGCAGACAGGTTGACAGCACACTGATTCTTAGACAAATCTATTCCAGACAAGTGCAGTTAATGAAGATACTCTTTGGCTGTGTTGAATGGAATGTTAGTGGTTGTAATCTGTAAACACATCAAAGAATCAAAGTTATTTGAAAAATTGTCTGTCCAAAACATGCAACATCTTCCAAATTTTATGTGAATACTAAAAATGAGCAATCTTTTCCCTTAAATATCATGTAACAAAGGCATAATCTGTCTTTTATTCCCTTTGGAGGAAAATACATCTAATTTTCCTATGTTTATCCAACTGTCTGTCTCTTCATACTAATTTTGTCATTCATGGGAGATATAAGCCTTAAAAATATGAATAGAAATCTCAGAATCTTTCTTATTTAAATAAAAAACCAGAGATTTGCAGAGAGCGTTAGAGAAAAGAAAAATCTTCCTTGATGCTATTCTGAGTGAATGAACCACTGGCTATATTCTGTCAGTATTATTACAGCAAAAGTATTAGAGATTAATTTTGAGTTTATGGTTTTGCGGTTTTTTGGTTTTGGGTTTTTGTTTGTTTGTTTGTTTAGTTTTTTTTGGCAGCTATATTGCTAAACAGAAAAAGCCATAATATACATCTTGTCTTTTTGAGTGGGAATGACTAATTATGAAAGCATATTTAGAACTTGGAATGTTGTCTAATAATGCAGATACAAAACTTGAATCACCAATACCATTTCTGAGCTATGTCTTAAATCGCTGTTAAAAATCATATTTTTGAAACTAGTTTGAATATTCATTTAAAAGTTTGGCAACTTTTCAAAAGGGAAAATATGTCTTAGAATACCATACAGAATGTCTTACTTTAAATTTATTCAAATACTCTCTTTTAAAATATGTATGTCCATGCTCATATGCAATGTTTCAGATATATTGTCATTTGTTTATATTCTCATATTTTTTTAAAATAACTATGTGTGTAAATATGTAACTGGTTGTATTTCATCAGAATTGACTATCACTTCTTGTACTATGAGAAAGTCAGATTTAAGGATATGTGGAGTGAAATAGCAACCAATATAAACTTTTTATCTTGGCTTTGGGGCACTCTGAGAAAAACATTGAGAATTCTAAGAAGCTAGTGAACAGTTGTGCAAGAGATTTTTCTATGGCAAATTATGAGGGATTAGATGATTGAATTATAATTGTAAAAGAAGTATTGACTGTTAGTTTCTAATCTGTGAAGAGAAAAAAAATCTTGAAGAGAGTTCAACCTGTCATTATACTATAGATCTTCAAGAATTTGACAAATATCTTGATGATTAAAATATAGAACCAGAATGAGGGAGATTTGGATTTACTATTTCATTTTGGTAGATTTGGATCCACATGTCTCATGGAAATGTCCTAAACTCCAGACCAAATGTGTGTAATACACTGAAAATTGTTTCTTCACCAGTTCCTGGATTACTGTGCATGTAAGATTGTGAAAGTCTTAAAGGCAGAGGGAGGTGGTACAGAGAGGCCTGAATGTAGTCTCTGAACCCTGAACTCTTTTATCTTTCTGTGTTACATAATCATTACCTAGAAACAGAAAAAAAAAAATCAAGCAGAACAAAAAATTTGCTTCCTCTGGTAAAGCTGCTCTCTCTCAAATCAAATATATTTTTTGTTTTTCTTCTTTATAAAAGGGAAACAAATTCAGGCTGGGGAATGTTATTCTTCCTACATTAGAAATGCACTTGGTGAGGGTGCATTTGATCCCACTGTGTGTATTATTGATGAATTATTGGTCTCAGTATGGCCCCTGGTGAGACATCACTCATTTTTAGTTTCTACTTGAACATTGAGAAGTTAACTGTACCTCTTGGGAGCAGCCATCCAGCCCATTTCTTAGCCATTTAGCAGTTCCTACATCAAATTCATATTTCTCCAGTTTAGCAGCAAGAATATTGTGCAGTACTGGAATAGTATCAAAGGTCTTACAGAGTCCAGGTAGATGCAATCAGTAGTTCTTCCCCTTGCCACTGAAGAAGGGTCTCAGTTCTAGAAGTCCACTAGATTAGTCAAGGTTTGCCCTTGGTGAAGCTATGTTGGCTGTCTCTAATCACCAGTCTTCCATATGTTTTGACATGTCCTTCAGGAGGATATGTTCCATGATCTCACAGAATTGAAGATGACTGGTCAGTAGTTCCTAGAGTCCTCCTTTTTTAAAATGTGCGCAATATTCCCTTCACTCCAGTCATGTTTGACCTCTTCTGACTGTCATGCCTTTTCAAATATGATGGTAGTGACTTAATGACTCTATCAATCAATTCCCTCAGCACTCTAATATATTTAAATAACACAAAGTATAGCTGGTTTTCACATGCTGGTAAGCCTTAAACATGAACCTAATTACAAGATATCAAGTGATTAGAGAATTTTAATGTAAAAAATATTGCTACACAAATAGCATAACAATGAAGTCTGTCAAGCTCTGCACTCGTACCTTTGTTCCCCACAGGTTCTACTGAAATAATACTTCTTTAAACATGCTTCCTTTGACACTTCTGAGCAAGAGAGATGTTTAGACTAGCTGCCATGCAGTAAATGCTGCGTACATGCAGACAGGCCAGCCTATTTCTGAATTGCTTGTACAAAATTTCTGCTTCTTTTTCCTACTGTGAAGGCACAGACTGGGATTTCTCTGTATAACATGGTGGCATTTGTCACAGAAGTTTTAGGAACTTAATTAAGTTTAAGACTTCTAGCTTTTTCCAAAATGTAATTGAAACTGTCCCAGAGATCAAAAATAACTTGCAGATGTGGAGCAATACAGAAAATTGTATTACTCATACTGGAAACAGATAAGCAGACTATAAACCAAACATGACAAAAATCAAGGTTTTATAAGGAACTTAAATAAATATATACATTAATATACTATCTAAATTTACCTTGCCAGATTCAGAAGAAAAAATAATGCTAATTATTAAAAAGAAGATGGAAACGACACAAAATTAGCTCAGAAAAATACTGTGTACCACATATTTCATTTGGGATGTATGATGCAGTATTTCCTTGACTCACAATAATACTTTTATTGCTATAAACAACTCAGTTGTGGTCTCCATTATCTGTTCTATTGCTTTTTGAAGTTGTGTATAATTTCACACTCAGTTTCCTAAAATTGGATTAGCTGAAAGACTTTTTTAGCCAGAAAAGCATGTTCATCTCTGTTTACCTTCTTGTTTTCCTAAATGCACCCCTGTAGAACTGGACTAAAACAAAGGAATTAACTGAAATGGAGCCAACTCAGCAGATGAATACTGGCAGAAATAGCATCCAGCTTACCAAGTTTGACAACATAAATAATGTTAACTGCTATGTAAATTTTTTCATGAAACTGTTGTTTATTCTACAAACATTTGTACAATTCATGAAGGCAGCAGCTGGTAACCATTGTTAAAGCACTTGAAAACCTAACTGGGAATATTAAAAGGAACTGGACTTAATGAATACACCAATTTGTGGGTTTATTAATTTGTTTGTTTCCTCTAAGCACTTACCGGATAACATAATTTCTTTGTGAATAAAGTGATGCTGATGAGTTTCTTGAAAAAAGGTTTGAAAGAATGGAATTTACAAGCAGCACACATAAAACCTTAAATTATCTTGGTCTAACAGGGGCAGTATCAAACATTAACTCCAAATAATGACTGGTACACTAAAGTATTTTAGAAAAAAACCAGAACAAATGGTGATCTACCTCAGACAGTTTGACATTTGAGAAAGGCTTATTCTCCCACCTCAATGGCCCATTTCATAACATGAACTCACTTCTCTGTCTTTATTATCCACTCATTTACAAGATGTTTTACAGCTTTTAGGTGGGTAGCTTCTAAGCTAGTTATTTGGGAGGAAGACAGAAGGTGGGTGTTGTTCAAAAAGTGCAAGGAACTGGTATATAAATTGTGTGCATCTCATGGATGTGAAAATGTCCGTTCATGATTTTCCTCCATCACAGAACAAGTGCCATAAATACTATGTGTACCACCTATGCACAGCACTGGGTGAAGTTGTTTCAGTGACATATCTTTTAGAAACAGTAATTCTGGAAATAACATTCATACATAACAGCAAGAAAAGGAGAAGATAATTCTTACTGCTCCTGCAGGAGTCAGAAATAGAGAAGAGACTAGCAGGAATTAAATTCTGATGGAATTTTTTTGCAGACTGCCTGATCAGGGCAAAGAAGTGGATGAAAGTTTCTTAAACAATTTGAAGAAGTTTCAGTATCACTACACTAGAACAGGTTGGCCAGGACTACACTTTTGAATATCTCCGAGGATGGATATTCCATTTCCTTCTGATAAAAAGTTATAAGTGAGAACCTTGCAACACAGGATCTGCTATTCAGTAAAAAGGAAGAACTGGTCAGTGACTGCC
This sequence comes from Ploceus nigricollis, assembly GCA_013399945.1. Taxonomy (NCBI): domain Eukaryota; kingdom Metazoa; phylum Chordata; class Aves; order Passeriformes; family Ploceidae; genus Ploceus; species Ploceus nigricollis. Next base: position 14,394 of record VXBC01002704.1, on the reverse strand, counting down.
TTGTCAGTAGCAGCCACAAAATACTGGATTTCAAGATCACAGAATAGGCATGATTTTTTAGAAAAATATCAGTTGGACATTTGGGTAATTTTCTTCTTGCCTTATTCATCATGTAAATTGAAAGACAGTCACAATAGTTATTTCTTACATCATTATTTTTGTGGAGTTTTTTAATAGGTCAAATTTATTGACTTTGATGTTGAAACCTCTGTTAAAAAAAACTCCAAATGACACTGCATGCTGTGGTTTGTAAGATAAAGTTAGCAGTTCAGTTTTTTTACAAATAAATGAAATGGATATTAGTTACCTTGTTATACTCTCACAGTAAAAATTATTATGCAGAGATGAATATTAAGCGAAATCTAGTCTGACTTGCACTGACACCCTAGTTGCCATCTTAATGCTCCTTATTCTAAAATAAGACAATATCTGTACCTGTTGATCCTTAGAAAATTTAATATTTTTTCGCTGTAAAAGTTAGTTTATGTTCATAATCTTGGTTTTCAAATTTTGCTTTTCAGCAATATACGACAGGGGATAACAAAATTATATTTAAAGAGCAAACACCACTTTAGTAGAAGTGTTCATTCTTTTTTTTTTTTTTTTCTGTGTTTAATCCATTTCCAAACACAAAATAAAGAAAATAAAACCAGTGAAACAAAGAAAATTAGTGTAATTAAATGTAGTCTTATATACAATCTTATAAAAATATCCTTCAAAGGGACACAAAATGGTGTCAGACACGTGTCTATTGAGTTATTTGATCCATCATCATAAATTTTCCATAATTTAATTACATCTACATCTCTATTCCTTGATTATTAGACTTTTAAAAGTAGTTAACTCTCCNCTATTCCTTGATTATTAGACTTTTAAAAGTTAACTCTCCCTGCTCTGGATCCCAACAAATGTTTTACATGGAATTAAACAGTATTCTGTTTATATATATTTCCCCATTAGGATATCATGATCCCCCTAGAGTCTAATAGCATAATTTTCATATACTGAAAAAAATTCTATGCATAGTGGAAGAGAAAAGGAAAGCTGGGCAGCTTTCCCTTTAGTTTTCTACTTTGAAACTTCAGTTAGGAAATATATCTTGACCTGATACTTCAAGGTTCTCCAGTTCAGATGACACATCATAAAACTGTCCATATGTTTGGTGTTTTTTTGGGTTTGTTTTTTTTTTTTGTTGTTGTTGTTGTTTTTTTTTTTCCCCCCTACCTGTGGCCGAGCTATAAAAATGGAATTTGAGCTGTTGCAGAAAAGAAGATAAGCATATGTAATTTTGAATGATAATATGCGAAATAAAAGCTTAAAGATGTCAAGTAAATAATGATCAATAAATGCTGATAAATAATGATCACTAAATGCCATATCTGTACTGCACAACCAATGGCACTGAATTAGACTGTCATTGAATTAAGCACAAGAATTGTAAGTGGTGATGTATCACTGGTAAAGGTCAATAGATGTTTGTAATGCTAAGATACCATATATAAATAAAAAACTTGGGCTATATTCGTGTCCCAGTATAATCAATATGCAAATAGCTACTGATTTCCACAGTGAGAAATTTGAGTCTTGATTATTTTAGTTTTAGCATAGATTTTATACAGGATTGCAGAAATGTCATCAAGCTCTCAATGCCAATCTATAACCAAAGTAAAGACTGCTGTCTTACGTACACACTGCTGTAAGCCTCTGTTAACTTCCTTCAAGTATTTGCAGGCATGAGACCTACAGCAAAGCATAAAAGCTTAAACATACAATTCTTCAAAATAAGCTGTAGAATTTCCTTGTCAGATTTTAAAGTTAAATAATATTGTGGAACAGTGTGTTATACATATGAAAGCATGTAGGTAGTCA
>VXBC01002704.1:0-12360 GCA_013399945.1 Ploceus nigricollis | reverse complement strand
TTTTGTTGTTGTTATTGTTGTTTTTTTTGTCTCATTGTGTTACTCCATTTTAACAGCTTCACTGGAAAATCTCAGATTCAGCAGCAGATAACAAGTGAAAAAAGTTCCTTCTAGTACATATTATGTACTATGTATGTAGACCAGTAAGGAAAAAATGATATTTTAAATCGCCATATTTCATTAGTGCTGCATTTTTGCTGCCTCCATTGATTCATGACACAGTACCCAGCACACAAGAGCATCAATGATGTGAGCTCTGGTGTGGTATCATAATGAAAACTCTAAACCTAACAATAATAATAGAATTGATTTAAAGGTTCCTTAGTAGCACCTTAGGGAGTGCCATGTAACTCAAATTTCCTTAATAGAGATACAGATATGCTACATTTTATCTGTATGTGTTTATTGCTTAGTCCATTTTTTTAAGGGCTATAGATACTGAGAAGCGTACACTTAAAGATTAATAGCTAGATCTAGTGTTAACATCACATGGTTTTCACCAGGGAACTGTAAAACTTCAAGGAGGAGATTATAATGAGGTAGAGAGATATTATGGGTATTATTTACTGTATGCTATAAGGTGTTATTACCTTGTACATAAACAAAGGTGTACTCATTATTTTACTGTCTCGAACAAAAGGAAAGCACAAGAGTGACTTGGGTGCTCCCAGAAGCACCTGGGGGAGATTTAAATGGCCCTGTGGAGCACCAGCAACCGGGATTATGGCAGGCAGGGTGGGCAAACAGGGGCTGAGAGGCCACTGCAGCTTGTGCAGCAGTACACATAGAAGGATGTGTGACAAGGGCTGTGCACTCTGCTCACAGGTCCAGAGCCCTGCGCAGGAGGGCTCCATGTCTCTGTCATAATGGTGGGCACTCACCTTGGAATTGAAACCAATGGTTGTACACAGAAAGCTCCTGAGATGTCTGGAGATCAGACAAGGTCCCAGAAAGACTAGAAGAATGTCGTCTCCATTTACAAAGAGGGCATAAAGGAGGATCTGCGAAATCATAGCCCCATCCATCAGTCTTACTTCTGCTCCTAGGAAAGTTCTGGAATGCATGAAATAATGCTAGAAGTACAATTTTTTTTCTTTATTTTTAAGTGGCTGTGAGGCAAAATAGCATTTTCATTTGTATAGGTATTGTAACAAAAATGAGTGTATCCACTTGAATAAATAAAGAGCTAACCTAGTATTTGCTTATTCCTTGAATTAAAGTCCTGTTGATATTTAGAAATGTCATAACATTTTCATGTTTTCAAATCTGTATGTTGTCTAATCTTGACTTCTGCTTTGGGATTATCAGACCAGAATACTGTAGTGATAGATTACTGTAGTGATAGTGATTAAAAAACTCTGTGTTCCTATGCTCTGAAATAAACCTAGTTTTGTCCAAAAAAAGTACACATAGAATTGAGCAACAATAAGTTTGGGTTATTATTTCCAATGTACAGCAATTCCCTACTGTATATCAAGATGGATGCCACAGCTCTCAAAATTTTATTTGTTAAAATAGAACCATCAGACAAGTCAAGGCACTTGCCTGGGAGAAAATTTTGCTTGTGCCCGTCAGTCTCAGCCAAGTAGGCAAGTATTTGAAGTTGACTTTTTTAATCCCATACAATCTATTTGAAGTGCTAAGGATACCCTTTCCTTTCTTTTTGAATATAAATATTGTATATGAAGAAGTTTCTAATACTAGCTGCTGTTGAAAACCCTTTCAATTTGATAAATTTGTGTTTTAGATTAAAATGTACTCATTGGAAAAAAATCTAATTCTTCATCTCAAGATAAATTTTCATACACAAGGCACGAAAAACATCGGTTTTAGTTAGAGCTTTTCATCCTATTAAATGAAAACCAAAAAAATCTTGATTATTATTTCTTTGAGAAAGAAATGAAACCATATAGTAAAAAAAGCCACAAACAATCCAACAAAACCCAATAAACTTACCTCTCTCACCCCCAAGTTATTAGGAAGAACAGAATCTCATCAAGTCATTCAGTATGAGCTACACCAGTGATTTTACAAATCTTTTCTGCAGTATAGATGAGAGTTATAGTGGGCCAAAAGTGCCAGTCTGGTGCTTAATCATGTGTCAGTCATAGTTTCATCAAGTTAAATGCCAAACTGTTTTTCCTGGGAGAGCTGCGAATCCGGTTCCTACTTTATATTAAGTTTGAAAACTAGATCAGCTTTGAATAGAGAATGCTTTTCATATATCCAGGTTTTGGTGGTGCTTGTTGCTTTAATTGTTTTAGAAGCAAGAAGAAATCTGTACAAATTCATACCTATTTTATTTTAGAGCTGTGCTCTAAAGTCAAGTCCTATTTGGTCTAGAGTAAGAATTTTCCCCCTTATAATTCCATTTGATTTTTTTTTTTTTTTTTTACAAAATTGTAACCAATTAGATTTATCATCTTAATAGTAGCCCAAAGTGTTGGACACCTGAATCTTTACAGTTGGGATTTATCAATCAGGCTTCTGTAGTTTTAAGATTTGTTTTTATGGGAAATACATGGTTTTTGGAAGGGAACTCTCAATTTGTTTTATAATACTGAGCCAAAACTAAGCATAGGAAAGATAACAAAAGCAAATTCTTTGGCTTTGTGCCATTATTTCTGAGCTATGAGCAAGTGCAACCATTTACTGCCAAGTCTAAAGGAGGACAAAGAACAAATGTACTATCAGCCTCAAGCAGAAATAAGCTGGAGGGTTTTACATCATTATCTTAATTTCTCGATGAAAATCCACAATAATAAAATTTGAAAACATAATGTAGCAGACATAAATTGCATCTGAAATATTTATTTTGGACAAATGAAATATAATGGCTTCTAAAAGACAAAGTGAATTTTTGCATTGTTTCTGTCACCAACTCCAAGAAAGGGATTTTTCAATGCAGGGTTGTTTTTTTTTTTTTTTTTTTTGTCTTAAATAGGCATTGATCTGAATTTGATTTTTACCCCTAATTCTGTACAGATGACATTGCTTTTTTCAGGTTTCCCAAAGAAACTGTGCTGCTACAAATGGAAGGAAAAGGATGAAAAATATTAATAATTTATTTTTGTGCAAAGTAGAATTGATCCTTGCCTGCTCATTATGAGGATTCTGAAAGAGGTTCACCTTTTCAGTCTCATGTGTGCTTCTCACAGAAGGTGCCCTTGAAACCCTGCTGCTACCAAAACCTTGCCATGCAAGCTCAATACAACAGAAATTAACAATTTAGAGGGTCATGTGAATAATTAGTCTAGGACAGCAGCAAGCTGAGTTAAAGATTTTGGAGGATTTCACTGCAATGAAAAGGCCTTGGCTCTGTGTTAACGCTGCTTAGCAATAACAAAAACATCTCTATAATCATCACTGCATTCAGCACAAATCCAAAACAAAGATCCATATTAGCCATATTATATCTACTGTGAAGAAAATGAACTCTGCCCCAGCCAAAACTACTACAGTATTTTACAAGACCATCCCATAATTTCATTGGTATTGTTTCAGTGATTTAAATGGATAATGCAGGTGTTTTGTAAAGCAATCATTGAGGTCTTCAGACTCCTTTTGCTTAACCTCCCTTTTGTATAATAAAATAAAAATAAAAATAAATAAAAATATAAAAAATATAAAAATATAAAATAAAAAACCCAAAACCAAGCAAAAACCAACCAAATGCAATCCAAACCAACAAATGAACAAGAAGTCTGAATGTCTTACTTGGCTTAAAATTACACTGCAATCAGTGTTGCTGTGGCTTCTACCATGTGAGAACAATACAGTATTGTACTATGCTTGCACTCAGTTATTACTCACTACATTGTGAGATCTGCTATATTAAATGTTAAATAGAATACTTTCAATAGCAGAATTTTTTGACAGAACCAGGTATAAAACCAGTACCTAGTAGAATATTTTAAGTAGTGTAAGTGGAGATAACTCTTTTCAAAAAGGGGTGAAACTAGGTGCTACGGGGCAGCAAAAGCCACCTCCTATCTTGCTTCGGTTGCAGCCACAGAAACATCGCTTCTTAAACCCCTAGTTCTATCAAGAATGTCAGTAAAGTAAATAAGATACCCCTGAAAATGGATCATGAGTGACAGCTTAATGGTATGCAAGAAGATCTAAGACCTTTGNCTATAAAGAAAATGCAGAAAACAATTGAAATATGAGTCTTTGAGACAATGGATTAATTAGAATTTAATCTGTGGAGTGGTAGAGAGGAGAGGGGANTCTGAATGTCTTACTTGGCTTAAAATTACACTGCAATCAGTGTTGCTGTGGCTTCTACCACGTGAGAACAATACAGTATTGTACTATGCTTGCACTCAGTTATTACTCACTACGTTGTGAGATCTGCTATATTAAATGTTAAATAGAATACTTTCAATAGCAGAATTTTTTGACAGAACCAGGTATAAAACCAGTACCTAGTAGAATATTTTAAGTAGTGTAAGTGGAGATAACTCTTTTCAAAAAGGGGTGAAACTAGGTGCTACGGGGCAGCAAAAGCCACCTCCTATCTTGCTTCGGTTGCAGCCACAGAAACATCGCTTCTTAAACCCCTAGTTCTATCAAGAATGTCAGTAAAGTAAATAAGATACCCCTGAAAATGGATCATGAGTGACAGCTTAATGGTATGCAAGAAGATCTAAGACCTTTGCTGCTGCTGAAAACATGCAGAAAACATGCAAAACATGCAAGTGCATGCAGATGCTTATAGTGGGTATTATACAAAACTTCATGACAATCAGCAGAAGCGCTGCTAGCAGAGCGAAAGCTAAACTACAAAGAGAGCCACTTTTGTGAGGCAGATTAACATTTCCTTCATCCTAGCAGAATTGATACTTTAAATTTTTTTTTGGGGGGGTTAAGTTTTGGGGGGAGTCTTTTGGTAATTCTACTGAAATTTAATAATCAAATTATCATATGAACCAAGGAATGTTAGATTTAAAAACAAATATATTTAAAAAGAAATATATTTAAAAGGAATAAAATTTTTAATTTATAAACTATAAAGAAAATGCAGAAAACAATTGAAATATGAGTCTTTGAGACAATGGATTAATTAGAATTTAATCTGTGGAGTGGTAGAGAGGAGAGGGGAAGTGAGGGGAGAGAGAGAGAGAGAGGAAGAGGAAGAAGAAGAGGAAGAGGGATGGGAAGGCCATGCCTAAGTTAAAGTCTATAATTAAAGGCTATGTGTCAAAAAATACAGAGAATATATATAATTATACATATTAGGAAAAAAATAATCAGCTCTGTAGTCACCTTTTTTCTCATTTTTAATGAATGCACATAGACACAAGCAAAACTTAAAAGAAAAGTGATATGAATGAGGAAAATAGGAAAATATCACTGATGTAGAGCAATTGATGCTGAGAGCCTTTGGTCTGACAGGTAGTTCATCAGATGGTGTCTGGCTCATTTCTCCAGTCTGTATTATGATATGGCTGAACTTTCTGGGTCTGAGCAAAACCCTGTTGGGTCTTTTATTCTCTTTTCTTTGTTTTTTTTTTAGTTTTGTTTTCAGTAGAGTATCACAAGCTGATGAAAAGGAGACAGAAGAAAAATGACCCTTTTCTCTCATATGACATTTACTCTATAAGAGAAGACAATAGTAGAACTCATCATTTTTTAGGCTTATTCTTATGATTAGTTGAGTAGTTTCAAGTTGTTCCCACTCATCAGCCAAGGTCAAGACATAGCAGTAAGCCTAGTGGTGCACAAAGAGGGTCCCAAGCCAAGACATCCACTTTTCAATCCTCCTGAATTTTCCCATCTTCAATTTTTCCTTTTATGAGAATTCTCAAATTTATGAGAAAGAGAAGGTCTTATTATTTTATCCAATGTAGACCTATTTTTCATACCTTAACTTTCAGAGTTTCTACTTTTTAAGAGCAATCTAGATATAGAAACTAGAGATAGAATTAATAGATATTATGATTTTGAATTAATATTCATTGTTTCTAGCTCTGCCTCTCTTCTGAGACATTGAGATGCATTACCAATTTTACTGCCTGTGTTGTCATTTTTTGCAGCTTTCTCATCACCCCTTTTTCATTATATTTACTTGGTATTTTAAAAATTGCTCTTTTTTTGTGCATAGTCCTCTGTGCAGACTGAGTCTTCATAATTACAACACAATGAAATATATTCTTTACCTCTCTGTGAAAGCAAGGCACTAACAAAGTTTCATGTTCTGTCCTTCCACACATAAACCAAAATCTAATTCATTGCTTAGCTAGCTTTCAGTGATTTCCAGCCTTAGATTTCATCCTAAATTTTTTAGACCTCCTCTTAAATTTGCTCAGTGCTTAAACAATAGGTTACAGGAATTAGCAAGGTAAACTACTAATGTGTAAGAATTCCAGCTATGCATGCTATTTGAGAAAGCTTGTAGTTACAGTAAGCTCAAATGATGAATCAGTAATATTCAGAAGAACAAAACCACCATTTCAAATACTGTGTTACTTTCAGCTGTCATCTAATTTTGTACAGAACAGAATAAATTTCTCCTACTGACCCCATGCTCCTGGTAAGTCTTGAACTCTTCTACAGCTCATCATGGAGTATACTGATCAAGACTGCCATCTCAGTGTTATGCTTAGAGTTTAGATATGATATTGGGATTCAGTTGCAGCCTTATGCAAGCCTGTTAGTGAAGGACTGATGGAAAATCACATGATACTTCCTTTACAAGAAAAATAGGAAGCATGAAAAGACAGACGATGATCGCACTTTAGACAGCTGGTCTTGCAGAGAAATGCAAGATAATTGAGATGTGGGAATTTATAGATTCACATTTAGTTTAATTATGTTTGAGAAACATATATCTCATAAAAATATTTTAATGAAGATCAGAGAGTGTAACTGTCTGTTTTAAGAGACTGTTTCTATCTGTGCCTTGGGTGAGCAGTCTTTCAATACTAAACAATAACTTCTAGAGCCAGAGTGTAAAAGTTATCATCTGAAGAAACTCAGAAGACACTGACAAAAAGTCATTAGTATACTGTGAGGATACTGTAGCATGAGAAGTTGTTAAAGGATTCCTGTTCTATGGGATTGCCAGCTCTCTGTGCTACGTGCAGTCTGCCTAAGAGCAAGAGGCAGCAGCTGCTGGCAGAGCTCTAGTGTGGGAATGGTAGCAGAGGGAGAGCAGCACACGAAATTCATGCTGTTGTAGCAAAACTTCACAACCATAATGTTCAAGTCAAGTGTCAGTGCAGGAGAAAGTAAGCAACCAGCTGGCCTCAGAATTGCCTCACCAAAGGAGAAGACTCTTAATGATAGATTATGTCTTAGGAATTAAATATGTTCTGTTACCTTGTCTACCTTCATGAAGGAGGGAAAGAAATATTTTTCATGAAATTTGTTTGCTTAAATAACTGACTTTGCAGTAGAAGAAAAATTATCTTCACAATGTATAGTTTAATCCTCTGATGTCTTTGGGTGGAGTCCTGAACCTGTGCTTTATCAGCTTGTCTTTGGGTGGAGTCCTGAATCAGTGCTTTATCAGCTACCCAAATTGCATGAATATTGTCCTGCTTGCTGCCAATCAAGCATTGGCAGAAGGGTTACAATTACTTTGTGTGCAAAAAAAGGATGAAGCCAATATTTTTATTCCGTTCTATTTATTTGTAAAGTTTTTTTTATTATGAATATATGAGCAAAAAAGAGGTTTCTGGTGAAAACAGCAAATTGTCAGAGATGTGAGAAGAACGGACCAAGGTGTAAATTAAAAAAGAATTTAAAATCTAAATATTATGCAAATTAAATGAGAAAGAGAATACTGTCAGCAACTGCTTGCTCCCCATTGTTGCAGAAAATGATAGTAGTGATGGGAATTGAAAGGAGGAAGATGCTGTAAATGAGAAAACACACAGGTGGTAAAATGATTAATGTTGCATCTAAACAGTACAGGTGTCTGGCATTTCTGGAAATGCCCAAGAAATAAACGGGATATATATTCTCCTTGACAGGAAGAGGAAAAGTTTGTGCTTGATTCTCCATCTCAACAAATGAAGTGTTGAATGAACTGTTCTGTTGATTTATTATAGTGGTATCAGCTAACACTCTTATTGAAAAATTTCCCTTGGTATTTTCTGTATGAGCCACTGTTTCATGTATTTCCTCTCCAACCATGAACTTTTAAATTTAGAACACACTGCATTCAATCTGGTAAAGCAGATGGACATGAGGGATCTCTGATATAGCTAATTCTGCTCTCTCTCTCTCTCTCTCTCACATCGTGGTTTAACTCCAGCTGGCAACCAAGCACCTCCCAGCCATTCGTTCACCTTCCCCATGCTGAGCAGGATGGTGGAAAGAATCAGAAGGATAAAAGTGAGAAAACCTGTGGGTTGAGATAAAGACAGTTTAACAGGTAAAGCAAAAGGCACATACATACAGGCAAAATAAAAGAAGGAATTAATTTACTACTTCCCATGGGCAGGCAGATGTTCAGCCAGCTCCAGGAGAACAGGGCCCCATCATGCGTAATTGTGACTTGGGGAAACAAATGCCATCATTCCAAACATACCTCCTTCCTACTTCTTCTTTCAGCTTTATATGATGAGCATGATGCCATATGGTATGGAATATCGCTTTGGTCACCTGGGGTCAGCTGTCCTGACTGTGTCCCCTCCCAGCTTCTTGTGCACTCCCAGCCTTGTCGCTGACAGGGTGATATGTAAAACAGAAAAGGCCTTGACTCTATGTACTAAGCACTGCTCAGCAATAACCAACTGATCTCTATATTATCGATGCTATTTTCAGCATAGGCACAAAATAAAAACCCATGAAGAAAATTAGGCCTACAGTAGCCAAAATCACCACATATGTAAAGCAAAATATGAATCCAAAACCTGCATGTTTTCTTATAATTTGTTTTTGCAATTATTTGATTTAGAGGATCTTGATCTCGTTCCTCTGCTCTAGATCAATAGGTGCATCAATATATATATAGATTTTAGTACAGACCATAGTCCTCTTCCAAATGACCTATTCATTTGAACAGTTTTGCTTCTGTAGACCATCATGAATGGTCTGGAAGTCAGCCACTTGGGAATTCTGCTATGGGAAGTTAATCTCCACCACACTTTCTAAAAATTCATATATATGCTTAAGAAAAATTGCATCACTTCTTAGTTTTACTAGTCCATTTGTGAAAAACACACAAGCAAACTACTATCACAAAATCCTTGTCTGATGTACAGTAGCTTGAAAATTCACTGAGAAATAAGGTAATTCACAGATGTAGATATATGTTAAACCTGTCATCTATTCATATTGTTGTTGACTTACAAAATGTGTGCATTTCCATTTTTCTATTCAACAACATAGAAAATTAATTTTTGTTAAGAATATTGTTATGTGAAAATAAGTGGAAATCTTGGAATAATTCGTGAACCTGGCCTGATATATCTGCTAATGTAATTGTCATTTTCCTGTGTAGTAGACAAATATTTCAGAGTATTAGTATTTCAAACAAAAGTTATTTTTATTAAGTTTGTTTGGTATTTTGTAGTGAGTGGTTTGTTTGTTTGTTTGTTTGTTTTTCTAATAAGGCATCTGTTCTCTTTTTGGATAAATCTTTAATATGGAGGGTAATACAGAGAATCAGGAGCTCATGTGTTTTGCGAGATTTTCTTTCTATTCATGTTCTGTTAGTTTCTCGTAGAAACAGAAGGGAGGGAGGGAGGGAGCGAGGGAGGGAGGAAGGAAGCAAGGAAGGAAGGAAACTATAGATTAGGATTTTGCTCAGAAAGGTATATTGTTTATTTTATTCAGAACCTACCAGAATCTTCTGGAAAAAAGGAAAAAAGTTGAAATGCTTCATTTTAACAGTATGATATTTAAAAAAAAAAAAAATTTTTATCAAGAAAAGTAATTGATTATAGGCACATTTGACAAAATAGATATGTTCTTGCAAAACAGTGTTTTAATCCAATTATTTTTTTCCAAAGACAAATCTCTCCACTCAGACATTTTAAATTACTTATTTTTCTAATATTTAATACCATTTTTGAATTATTTGGAGTGTATAATGGTTTCTATATTTGCCAAAATAACAAATGCACTCTCTAGATACAATCTTTTTCTCTAACATGCATTGAAATAAGAGTATAATTGATAATGCTAATTAATGTTAATGTAATACTAATTCTTTGTTATTTAAAAAGGATCTCTATCACTGCTCAGTTTTCGAAGTAGCATGTCACATATATCCTGTTTACAACAGTCCTGTGAAATACCTCTTATTATTTATTCATGAGGATCATGAAATTTTCATCCTGTTATATTATATAATCTATAAGTAGGAAGCTTTTCACAACATTGCTGTTGTTAGTCTGATTAAGTCCTATAATTGAAAACCTTTAAATATAATGATTGACAAAGGAAACCTGTTGTGAGAAAATGACAGATGCCAGCAGTGCTTTTAATCGATATAATTGTAAAAGTTTAGTGCACAGTCCTTTCTAGAATTGTTATTTGATGACTTTGATATTTGATATCGGTCCCCTTTCATTATTTTATTCCCCAACAATAACCACATACCATGATACTGTCATGTCCTACTTTTTTCTTGACAGTTATCCCAGTTGCTTCGTTTTAGTGGCAAAAAACCTGAATCACTGCCTCTGTACTCCAACCTTCTTCCAAACTACTGAGCAGATGGTTTCACTATAGCTTTGTCTAACATTTTCAGTTTAAAACCCAAACATTTTGGAAAACAAGTCCAACTTTCTAGCTATACTGTCTCTTTTTTCCTTTTTTTTTCTTTTCCCTTTTTCTTCTCTGATTTTAGGATGCAAAACTAGCACAAAACAGTATATTTCTATTTATACTTAAGTTTGATTGAACTCATAGCTCTTTTTTTTTAGAAGTTTTCCTTTCATAAGCAGGGAGTGGCAAAGTTTACCTATTAACACAAAAAAAAGTGCAGTTTTTGGTGATGCTCTGATGCCAACAACTCTGTAGATATCTGACTTTTAAAAAATTAATTAATTAATGTATTAGATACTAAACTAAATTCAAGTTCAGTCACAGGCTTTTTGAGAGATTTGAGCAAAGTCACATAGTCACAGATTCATCTTAGCCACCTTTATGCCCCCACTATCCTTGTGCTTGTGATCACAGTCTCCTGCCATAGTCCACACAGAGAGACCAGTTCTTCAAAAAGAGAGATAAAGTCATCTTAGGAAGTTTCTGAAGGTTTATCTAAACTGCAGAATTTCTGAAGATATTCTCAAACCTTATTCTGACCTGCAAGACATGCTATTAGGCTGTATACAGCACTCTTTATCTAAGTAATTACTGCACACTCTATACTTGTGCATCATTCTCATACTAAATCCAAAACATAGCACTGTACCAGTTACTAAGAAGAAATTCAACTCCATTTCAGTGGAAAACAGAACAATCTAGGAATTATGTGATATAAATTATATGAGCATTTAGGTGTTGTCAAGGTACTAATAAGACAACTATTTAAGAGTGTTGTGGCAATTTTTCATAGTGATATTTCTGGAAAGCTGAGGGAATTGATAAGCTAGTATCTTCTTTGTATAAAATATTCAGATATTAGATAGTTTTTAAATCATTATTGCAAGATAGTCACTGTAAAATGACGTATACAAATATGACCAAATCTTAGAACTATTGCCTACACATCAGGGATAATACAATGGGAATCATAATCTCTCCATCATACATTCCACTTCAGTGTTTTGTAGAATTTACTCCATTAACTACAAATACAAATCTGAAGCATGACCTTATGGGACTGAGGTGCAGACTTAAATAATTTTTTTATCCTACTTTCACTGTAAATAGTAGATTGAGGAAACTGTTTAGGCCTGGCAGCCAGGGACAATAATTTACTTAATCACCCTCTCAATAATCAACAAAGCTTGTCTCCTGGATCATTAAAAAAAAATTCAAATCAACAGATAGGAACCTGAGTATTACACAACGAAGACAATATCTGTAACTTAAAGCATTTTAATTAATCTTTTTTCTAGGTTTCCGAGAGATGGCACATTAGTTTATTTGCTGGAATGAAAGGTTTTGGCATGAGCTAAGCATGGATTTGAGTAAGATATGGTGTCATTGCCATTTTTACTAAACTAGACAGTAATACTAAATAATTCTTTACTATTTGTGTTGGTGTAAATGGGAAGACTTTAGCCTGCAGGTGTCGCAGAGGGAACACAAAGATCAGAGGCCAAGAAAGGTGCTCCATGACACAGGAGACACTGCAGCCAATGGAGAGCATGAGCTAGAGGAGATTTTTTTCCTGGCAGGATCTGTAGCGTATATGAGAATCCACTGTGGAGCAGTATTGGTATGTCCAATATT
>VXBC01002703.1:924290-944445 GCA_013399945.1 Ploceus nigricollis | reverse complement strand
GGAGCAGGGATGGAGCAGGGATGGAGCAGGGATGTCGGGAGATGTTATCCCAGCCTTTATCTGCCATTCCCGATTGATATCTGTGCCTCCAGCAGCCTCTGCCCTCCCCAGTCATCCCTGAGCATTCCCAGGGGACAGCACAAAGAGCTCGGGCAGCTCCTCGGGGCCACCATCAGGGATTGGAGGTGGGAAATGGGATATTCGTGACGGGGGAGGGCAAATCGAGAGAGCAGAGCAGCTCCCAGCCCTGCTTCTGACCTAAATTTGGGGACTCCCAGGGCCAAACTCATGGAGATCTCGGTGATGCTCCCAGCAATGTTCCAACCACGTCACAGCCAGGGGTTAAGGAGCCCTTCCAGGAGGAGTGTGAGTGCCAGGGGACGCTGTCATTCCCGGAGTGCCTCTCCGGGGTGGGAAATCCATGCAGGAATTGCCATTCCCAGAGTGGGAAATCTGCTCCTGCAGAAATTCCCACTGCCAGAGTCCCTCTCCAGAGTGGGAAATGCGTGCACACGCAGGAATTCTCGTTCCCAGAGTGCCTCTCCGGCAAAATCCATTGGAATGGAATTCCCATTCCATTGGAATGAAAATCCAGTGGAATTCCCATTCCCATTCCCTGAGTGCCTCTCCAGGGTGGGAAATCCATGCAGGAATTCCCAGAGTGCCTCTCCAGAGTGGGAAATCCACGCAGGAATTCCCATTGCCGTTCCCAGAGTGCCTCTGCAGGGTGGGAAACCCACNCGGCAAAATCCATTGGAATGGAATTCCCATTCCATTGGAATGAAAATCCAGTGGAATTCCCATTCCCATTCCCTGAGTGCCTCTCCAGGGTGGGAAATCCATGCAGGAATTCCCAGAGTGCCTCTCCAGGGTGGGAAACCCACGGAGCCGCAGGAATCGCAGCCAGGGCCGCTGTCGGGAGCAGCTCCGGAGCATCCCCGCGCCGGGACCGGCCGGGCCCGGGCGCAGGAAGGGGCCGGGCTCCCTGCAGAGCCATCCCCAGCAGCCAGGATGTTTCCTGGAATTCTTGCCGGCCCTGACCCGGCTTTGGTTATCGAGGTGCCGCTGCTGACCTTCCCCCGAGCCCGGCCTGCAGCATCCCCCGGCCTGGGCGTTATCTCTCCGTGGATTTCGCTTCCTCTGACGTCTTTGGATCAGCACGGAGAGGCGGCTCTGGGGGCTGGAGGAGGCAGCAGGGGAGCATCGCAGCCTCCCGTGTCCTCGGGAAGCACGGGCACGGAAAATCCCATGGGATGCTGAATCCTGCTGCCTTCACTCAGCTTGGCAAGAGCAAATTCCATTGTCTGCATCATCCACGAGCAGCTCCCAAACCCCTCTATGGAAACTGGCACTGATGGAAGGTCCTAGCGAGTCCTGGGGTGGTTTGGGCTGGAAGGGACCTCAAAGCTCATCCTGTTCCAACCCCTACCATGGGCAGGGACACCTTCCCCTCGCCCAGGTTGCTCCAAGCCCCACCCAACCTGGCCTTATCCAGGATCCCCACCCACTCCTGGCGTGGGGATCCTGGATAAAGTTAGGGTGACCTTGTGAAATGGGTGGAACAGAGGTGTGCCCCCTCCTCCCCAGCCTCTGGGATGTTCAGAGTTAAACCTCGGTGGGAATTTAAACCCAGCCAGGCACTGGCTCCCCTGAGCCCCTTCCACAATCAACCAGCATCCATGGATGGCTTCATCCCTTTTTGGGGAATGGGAACCCCAAATCTAGCCATGGGGAGCTGCAATTGCCAAACCCAACCCCCAGCTGCCAGCTCCCACTGAATTACCTAACCCAGCCTTTTTCGGCCCCTTCCAACCCAAACTATCCCAGCATTCCAGGACTTTCTGCGGGTTCACTGCGGGGTTTGGGAACACCATCACCCCACAAGCCCCATTACCCTGCAGGGCCGGCTGCACCCCAAAGCCCAGAGGCTGAGCTGTGTCACCGCCCGCGGGGTGGCCTTGGCCCCGCGCTCGTCCCCTGCAGCCTTTTCCACCCTCCCGCTGCCCATTGTTCCCGCAGCCCGGCCCTGACCCCGGGTATTTATAACCCCCCTTTCCGGGCCGGCATTGTGTGCGCAGCCCGGGATGAGCCGGGCTCCGCTCCCGCTTCCGCGCTTTCCTGTTTACAGCGCCGGGCGGAGCCGGAGCCGGCCCCTCCGCGGAGAGCTCCGCACAGCTCTGCTTCTCCTCCCAGCAGGGACACGCATCATTCCTTGGGATGCATCCAGCGAAGCCATAAAGCCCCTGGAGTTTGGGAACAGTTGGGTTAAGCCAGGATGAGCTCTGAGACACCTTATTGCTATTGCCACCTTCAGCTTCAAACCCTGGAGAGTCTGTCCTGGGACTGCTTGGGCAATAAAATCTGGGCTGTCTCAAGTTCTTTTACACCCCTGAAAGCACTTTGTGACCCCAAAACAACGTCCAGGCTCAGATTTGGGCCCCAAATGAATTTTTTGTCTCCTAGAACTGTAGCTCAGCAGGCCATGGCCATGCCTTGACACAGACAAGACTTGGATGTGTTTTGTATTTTAAAAAGTGGGGAAAATCTCCATTCTGTGCTGATGCTGTGTGTGGACCTGTTCATTCCAGCAGCAGAGACCTTTTTCCCAGATAGTTTTTATTGCTGAGGGGGTAAATCAGCTCTGGCAAGGGGCAGACCTGGGGCTGCCAAGAGCTCATGGTGACCTCTATGACAGAGCTGGGCCACAACAGGATGGGCTGTGGGCTCCTCTCTGCTGCAGGGCTGAAGCTCAGGCTGACAAAAAAGAGCTCGGTGTTTAATGGGAAAAGGTGTGGCAAGAGAATCAGGCCTGAACCCGGTTCCAGTTGCTCTTGCTCGGATGGGTGGGTGAGTGTGAGGGATCCCCTGTCCTCACTGCAGTGCTGCCCCGGCAGAGGGAGAGCCAAGGCAGAGGGAAAAGGTGTTTTTCTTGTGCTAGAAAGAGGAAAAATTGCAAAAAGGGGGCAAACCAACCCCAGGGTTTGCTCTGATCAGGGTGTGACCAGCAGGGTGGGCAGAAGGGTGGCCAGTCCCCACCCTGCTCCCCTCTGCACTGCCCAGGGGGTGATTTATCCCCATTTCCCCTGGGGTTTTGGTGAGCAGAGCCATCATTAACCCCACCGTTTGCAGAGGTTACCCCATCAAAGCCTAGCCTGTAGCACTGCCCTGGGCAGCCCCTGGAGCCCGGAGGGGTCCCTGCCCGGGGGTGGAACAAAGGCAAACACCCAAGGCACACAGGAGCCCTGGCAGCTCATCTGCCCCTCGCAGAGCCGGCGCTGCAGGAAACCCCCGCTGCAGCCCCTCGTTAATCCAAACTGCAGAAATCATTATCTCTGCTCCTGTCCCCAGCCCTCAGCCCCAGCTCCAGCTGGGGACATCACTGGCAGCCTCCATCCATGCTGGAGGAGCTCGAGGCGTGTTTTCCGTGTTTTCCCCTCGGATGTGCAGGCAAACAATGGCCCTGACTCACGGAGCTGCAAGGTTTGGGGGGGTTTTTCCTGCTCCCGGCCCGTCCAGGGAGAATTCCCCCCAAAATCCCACCTGCAGCCCTGGCAGATGTGCAGAGCCCACGGCTGTCACTCCACATTTATCCTTTATCAGCCCCTGACAGGCCAGCGAACAGAATTCCAGATGTTTCCTACCCCGGAGCCCAGCCCAAGGTTTTGGGGTTTTGCAGTGTTGTTTTGGGTTGTTCAGTGTTTGCTTGACTCGCCTGGCATTGGGACATCTGGAGAGAGCAGCTGCCTGCAAACATTGATTTTTTTCCCCCCCAAAATAGGGAAAAAAATTTAAATTTCCATGCAGCTCCTGTTAGCTAACATTTAATACAAAAATAAAATCCTGGTATTTGTCCTGGAACTGCTCAGGCAATAAAATCTGGGCTATCTCAAGTTCTTCTATGCCCCTGAAACACTTTGTGGCCCTAAAACAACGTCCAGGCTCAGATTTGGTCCCCAAATGGATTTTTTGAAAAAAAAAAAAATTAAAATTTTCATGCAGCTCCTGTTAGCCAACATTTATTATAAAAATAAAACATGCTGTCTAATTTGTTAGGTCATTGGTAACACTATTTATGGGGAGAGGGATGGATAACAAGAATAATCCCACATAAAGGAGGCAGTGGGATCACACCAGCCTTCACATGAGGATCTGAATTCCCTTTGCTGGGAATGGCAGCAGGATGGAAACGCAGCTGAAGGCTGGTGCGTGCACTGCACAGGTTTCCCTGATCCCTGGGAGGGATGGATCAAACAGCTCCTGGAACGGTTTTGGATGTGTTGGTTTTGGCAGAACGAGAACTCCTAAGTAAAACAAATATTTTTTAAAAAATAGATTTTAGTTTTTGCTTTCTAATTTTATTTTAACTCTGAAGCAAAATATTTTCCATGGAAAGCCCCTGCCTGGCTGTCACTGTCTGTGAAGTGGAGCTGATGGACCCCATCCAAACATCCCACCCATGGCCTGTGCCAGCGTGGGCTGGAGCTCCTCAGGGCTGGGATTCTGCCCTCCTGTGCCAGACCTGCCCCAGGCACTGCTAACTGAGCACAAATCCCACCCCATCACCTCCAGCCCCCAGAAAACCCCTGCAAGGCAGCAGCTGGGGAAGGGACTCCTTGGCAGTGCTTGTGGGGGAGCATCCAGGGACATGGCATGGTGGGATGGGGAGTTTCCAGCAGGAAAATGTGGATTTTCTCAGGGCAAAATGCAGGATGGTGCTGGTGACCTGCCTCAGGTGAGCTGGGAAATTGGTGGAGGTGAAGCTGGAGATCCACATCCCTTCCAGATGGCAGCCAGGAGGCTGCTGGAAGATTCCACCATGGGGCTATGCCAAGTATTTCCTCTGCATTAATTCCCACTTTGGACTTCCCAGGTGAGCCCCTGCAGAAGCCCCCAGCAGTGCAGGTGGTCCTGGTGCTATGGATGAGCTCTCTGGAGACAGAGATTCCTTCCCTCGTGTGGAGAAGAATAAACTTTCTACCTTGACCTGCAGTCTGTAGTCATGGATCCATGCAATCATGACCAGTTTGGGTTGGAAGGGATCTTAAAGCCCACCCAGTGCCACCCCTGCCATGACAGGGACACCTTCCACTGTCCCAGGCTGCTCCAAGCCCTGTCCAACCTGGCCTTGGGCACTGCTAGGGATGGGGCATAACTCCATCCCTAATTAATGAAGGGAAGCAGAGGCAGAACAGGGTCACACGTTGATGGTGTGATTGAAAAACCCCACAGTTCCTCCATGTCCAGAGGAGACTTCCCAAAGCATCCCCGCTCTGTGGCCATCAAGCCCTGCTGGGTTCACATGGAACATCTAAAAAAACAAGAATTAAAGGGATGGGAAAGGGAAAGATCTTTATGTCACTGCCTGGTGAGGGGCAGCTACGGGCAGGGGAATTTCCCTTTCATTATATGCAGATCATCCCTCTCACCACACCAGGAAAATCCAGGTCCTTTCCTCACCAGCCCTTTCACAAAGTTCCCCAAGCCCTGAGCCTTTCCCCCTTTATTCCCTGTGGGATCATCCAGGCTGTGAGGGACCAGGATAAGCAGAATATTGTTGAGATGGGAGGATAAACATGGCTGGGAGGAGGGGACTGGCATCTCCCTGTTATCCACAGGGAACAGGGACACAACAGGAACCCTTGGTGGCTCTGGGCAGGTTGGAAAAAGTCCAGCTTGAGGCTGTGGAATTCCAATTGTTCCTGCAAAACCTGGCTCTGGAGATGTTCAGCTTAAATCCAGCATCCTTGGGAGCACATCCATCAAATCCAGCAGTGCCAGGCATGAGGAGCGTCCACACACAGCTTGTCCCATTCCTGCCTCCATTGCCCCAGCAATTCCATTGGGATTAAGGAACTTTTCTGTTGGAGCTCTGGCTGCTGAGAATTTCAGACTTTCTGTGCTGACAGGCACTGACCCCCAGGAGAGCACTGCATTGACCTGAGGCCGTGGAGAAGATTCCAAAATGGAATGGTAGAACTGGGATTGTGGGTGTGGAGTTTGAATAGAAGTGTGTGATATCACAGGGTGGAAAACTTAGAGTTTAAGGGTTTAGAATATAGCAATAGATATGGAGCAAGATGGAGGTTTTAGGGAGGAGGCTGGTCCTCCTTCTTCTTCTTCTTCTTCTTCTTCTTCTTCTTCTTCTTCTTCTTCTTCTTCTTCTTCTTCTTCTCCTCCTTCTTCTCCTCCTCCTCCTCCTCTTTCTTCTCCTCCTCCTCCTCCTCTTTCTTCACCTTCTTCTCCTTCTTCTCCACCTTCTTCTCCACCTTCTTCTCCATGGGTTTGGGTGGTTTTGTGTAATTGGACAGAAATGTCCACATTGCGGGGCACGGGTAATTAGTTATTGAGTTAAAAGTGAAAATAATTTAGGTATCATTTCTTAATTGGACAGTTTAGCCTTAGAAGACCTTGTAGAGAAGGATGGTGAGCCATTTTGTACCTCGTTAGTGAAGAACTGAGAGCTCACTGCTGTGAGACATTGATAATAAATAAGAAACACCTGAGTCTGAACACAAACCATCCTCTCGAGTGCTTCAATCCCAACCTCGACTGAGGAAGGAGGAAGCTGAGCACCTGGAAAAGTGAACACCTGTATGGCACAAGGGATACATTTCATTAATACAAATTTTAATAGATTTCCTGCTTTTTAGAGCCTAATCCTCACAAGGAGCCAGCAGAGGGGGTCTGTACTGGGAGACATCAGAAATCCAGCCCAAAGCTCTTTTTAGGGAACAGGCATGGAAAGAAGGGGCTCTTGGGTTATTTTCCACTCTTTCCTTGTGTTTTCCAGCTTTGGTGGATGTAAAGATCCCCAGGATTTTTCCCTGGTGCTGTTAATCCCTTTCCATCCATGCACTGAGCAGAAAAGGGTGGGGAAGGACCAAAATCAACCAGGAGTCATTGGCAGGGAGGGGGCAGGAGCTGCCAGCATTGATGCACCATAAATAACAGCCAGAGGGGCTTTGGAAAAGGAAAAAAATCCAGAGAAATTCCAGAATAAAGCGGGAGAGAGCTGGGATAAACCTGGTGGGTTCAACATCCTCTGCAGTCCTCAGGGCAGGACCAGGAGCTCTCTGAGCTGAGCCCAGACATAAAGAACAGGATAATTTGGGAAGTGCAGGATGGATTTCCTCCCCAGGACCCTTTGGATTGTCTCACCAGTGCATTACATCCTCTAAAGCTTATAAATCAATTAACTCAGGCCTGCTTAGCTAATTAGAGCTGCTTACACTTCCAGCTAATAAAATATTTGTCATTTCTGAGGCACGTGAGAGTTTTTCTTCAGCTTAACCCAATCACCCTGACAATTCCTGCAACTGAAGACATTCCCAGAAGCATTTTTTGCCAGAGGTAAGAAAAATCTGATTAGCTAAGATGACAAAAACTTGCATTCCTGTAGTTTTCCCTGCTGGAGTGTGGATGGATGGAGATGATGATCCAGCATCACTCCCATTGGTAACCCAGCAGTGGGGATGGAATTTGGAGGAAATTTTGGGATTAAGGGTGCAGAGATCTGCTGGACACTTGGGTTCAATGGATTTCATCATTTTGGCTTCATCCTTAGGCCAAGCCTTGCTGATCTTGGGAGGATTCAAGCTCACCTGGTGGGTTTTTGGTGTTTATTCATCTCCACATGTTTAATTCAACAAAGGAAAAAGAAACTCTTTGAATGTGCTGCTGCATCCAAACGTTTTTTTCCTCTCTTCTATCTTCCCTTATTTTTTAATGGACTTAATAAAGAAGGAAATGTATCAGCCAAGTCCAGCCCATGTGGCTTTAACAACTCAATTTAATTAACATCTCCCAAACTGTCTTATTAAAACTAAATTAAATCCTGATTTGAGAGGTTTAATAGATCACCCAGACCTTGTGCAGAGACAACTGCAGCTGGGGGAGTGGCAGCAGAAGGAGCTGAGCTTTTCCCTGCTCACCTTTGCAGGGCCAGAGCTGCTCCCTCCCCCATCCCCAGGCTGCAGTCCAGGTCTCCTGCCAGGCTAAATCAGTGTTCATTCACTGGGGCTGCAGACAGCCAGCAGCTCCCTGAGTCCTGACTTTATCCTGGAAGACAGGAAAAACTGCCAAAACAGAAAATTATACAGAATATACACCCCCCTCACCCCCTCCATGGCTTTTTAAAAATCCATTTACCTAAACCACATTTTTGTAAGATTATTTTTTGACTTATTAAAAAAAAAAAGGAAGATGCTCAGGTTAAATAAGAATTATCCTAAAAATGGCCCTGTTTGCCATATGTGCTGTTTGGGGAAGGGTTTTGGCTTTGGGGATAGGTGGAAACACATCATTTTTGGAAGAGAAACAGGGAAGAGCAAGAAAACACCAATTTATTTTGGAAATTTTTGCTCCTGACAAGGAAGGAAAGTGCTGCTCCATCAGCCTCTTCTGGGGAGGAACTGGTGCCTTCCCCCATCCTTCTGTGCCCTTTTCTCTCTATTTCCCTTTCCCCCTTTGCTTCCTTCCTGCTTCCTGGGGGGGTTCTGCCTTCCCGCTCTGCCCTCCAGCTCCCGTGGATGCTCTCCCACCAGAAAACCCCCAGGAGCTGCTTCTGCTCCTGCCTTTCCCAGCAGGCCCTCAGGACCGGAGAGCTGATGAGGGCAGCATCTGCTTTGCATCACCCCTGCCAGGCCAGGCTTAGCTCTGCTCCAGCCTAATCCCTGCCCAGGTTAAACCCTGCTCCCACAGCCCTGCCTCGTGGCTCGGGGGGGTGGAGTTCCAGGGAGCTCCTTGGGGTGAGGCTGAGCAGCCCAGAGCTGCTCCTGGGGACACCTCGGAACTCCTGGAGGGGCTGAAAGGGCTGGAACTGCTCCTGGGGCACCTTGGAGCTCCTGGGGACATCTCGGAGCTCCTGGGGACACCTTGGACCTCCTGGAGGGGCTAGAAGGGCTGGAACAGCTCCTGGGGACACCTCAGAGCTCCTGGAGGGGCTGCAAGGGCTGGAGCTGCTCCTGGGGCACCTCAGAGCTCCTGGGGACACTTTGGAGGTCCTGGAGGGGTTGGCAGGGCAGAAGCTGCTCTTGGGGGCACCTCACAGCTCCTGGGGACACCTTGGAGCTCCTGGGGACACCTCGGAGCTCCTGGATGGTCCATCAAGGCAGGAGCTGCTCCTGGGGTTGTTCCAAGGTGGGGTTGAACCCACCTTGAGTTTTGGGGAGGGGGTTGGTAGCAGGGCTCAGCTGCTGCTTTCGGGGATCTGCCCATTCCTGGGGCACCCGGAATGGTGGGAATGGCATCCCCAGGGCAGTGCCAGCCTGGAAAAGGGCTCTGCTGAACCCAGGAGACACCACCCCCAGAGCACAGCCAGGGGCTGTGGGGCCTGTAGGGAGTCGGGCAAGTGCTCAGATCCCTGAAATGCAGCTGGCCACGGGGCCAGCGCTCTGAGCAGTGGGAAGCCTGCTGCTGTGGGATCCTGGTTTCTCTGGGAAGTTTGGGATTCATTCATTGTGAGCCCAAAAGGTGCCCCTGGCCACCCAAACCAGCCCCGTGTGTCAGCCACAGCAGAGAGGGCGGCCAGGATGGCTCAGACTCCAGGGCTCGGGCAAAAAAAAGTTAAAAGCCAGATTTAAACCACACTAATTAGTTAAAAAGCCATTGTTTCATCATTTGGTAGTAAAACAGTGACTTTAAAGCAGCAGCTGCTCATTTTGCAATTCTCTTGACGAGGATTTTCCATCTCTGCTGACGTTGGTGGAGTTATATCACCTGGAAATCTTCTCCCAGTGTGTGTGGAGCAGCGTTGTTTACTGAAAAGTTTTAATCCTCCATTTACAGCCCCTCTGCTGAGAATCTGCGCTGAAATCAGGAAAGGCATCTGCAAAAAAAAAAAAAAAATCCCTAAAAAAACCCTTTGTAAGCAGAAGGGAAGGAGATTTGAATCACCGAGTGCTGGAAAACTTCTCTCATCTATTTATTCCTGGGCCTGACATCTCCGAAAAAAAATCCCCAACCACTTTCCAAACTCCAAGAGGGATCTGGAAAGGTTAATCCTGGCACAATTTTACCATCAGCCGTTCTTGAAGCTGTTTCCCCATGGAAAATGTTATCTTGGGTTGGGCTGGGGTGTCCCTGGGTGCTGCAGGGCAGGAGGAGGATTAGCCCCAGCCCGTTGGTAACTCCCTTAACGGTGGGAGATAAGGATCGAGTGCTAATTGCTGGCAGCAGGGAAAGAGAAATATTCCCCAGCTCCAGCCTTGGGGGACAACTCCCTTTTCCCTAAAAAGCATTGGGGGAAATCTCCCTTTTCCCTAAAAAGCATTGGAGGAAAACTCCCTTTGCCCTAAAAAATACGGGGGGAAAACTCCCTTTGCCCTAAAAAATATTGGGGGAAAATGCTCCTTTCCCTAAAAAACACTGGGGTAAAACTCCCTTTTCCCTAAAAAGCACTGGGGGAAAACTCCCTTTGCCCTAAAAAATACTGGGGGAAAATGCTCCTTTCCCTAAAAAACATTGGGGTAAAACTCCCCTTTCCCTAAAAAGCATTGGGGGAAAACTCCCTCTGCCCTAAAAAATATTGTGGGGAAGCTTCCCTTTCCTTAAAAAGCATTGGGGAAAATGCTCCTTTCCCTAAAAAGCATTGGGGTAAAACTCCCCTTTCCCTAAAAAGCATTGGGGGAAATCTCCCTTTGCCCTAAAAAGCTTTGGAGAAAAACTCCCTTTGCTCTAAAAAATATTGGGGGAAAACTCCCTTTGCCCTAAAAAATATTGGGGGGAAACTCCCCTTTCCTTAAAAAGCATTGGGGTAAAACTCCCCTTTCCTTAAAAAGCATTGGGGTAAAACTCCCCTTTCCCTAAAAAGCATTGGGGTAAAACTCCCCTTTCCCTAAAAAGCATTGGGGTAAAACTCCCCTTTCCCTAAAAAGCACTGGGGGAAACTCCCTTTGCCCTAAAAAGCATTAAAAATTTGGCAGAAAACCATCAATCAGCTTTTTTCTGGCACCTTCCTGAGGCTGCTGGGACTTTTCTCAAAGAGGATTTTTGGGAGTTTTGTCCCCACCCATGGGTTGGGGTTTGTGTGGTGGTGGCTTCCCCAAAAGGTGACATCTCCCCAGCTTTGTCCTGGTGACCCTGAGCGTTTGGGGGGGAATCAGGTGATTTTTCAAAGCCAGAGCTTGAGTTAGAAATGTCACTTAAAACCTGAGCTCTGTGTGGTTTGAAGTTGTTATTTTCTTTTGATAAAGGGTCCTTTAGGGGCTTTTACTTTTTGGTGTGAATAATCTGCTTTTCCCTTTCCTGGGAATTCACTTCAACAGCTCCTTGGAAAAGCCAAGTGTTGCATTCCAGCCTCCCAAAGAAGCTGGATGCTGTAATTAAGGACACAGGAATTCAGGTAAAAGAGGAATGAACAAAACCATAGAAATTATTTTCCTCACTTTTTCAAAACCCTTTTCCCCTCTCTGCCACCTCTGCCTTCCCCACCTCTTCCCTTTCCTCTCCTGAAGCAGTTGGTTGTGAGTGGGGTTCAACTTTCCATTGTCAAATTAAATTTTTCTTTTAGAACTAAAAAATAGTTCTAAAAGAAATAGAATAGAAATAATAGAACTATTCTAAAAGAATAGTTCTTTTCAGTTTAAAAAAATACTGCGAAAACATCTCTGTAAAAGTGAAAATTAATGCTAAACCCAAAGTTATGGACAGAGTTATTGACCTGCTTCTGTGCAATGATGAGGTGGAAGCAACTTCCTTGGGTTTATTTTTTATCTATTTTGCATTGTTTGTAATTCCCAGAGCTGCTTTCCTTCTGCCCAAAGACCCTTTCAGTAGTGTGAGGTGGGGTCCCCTCCTGGGGCTCCTGGAGCTTCTCCCTCTCCCCCACAGCAGTGAGGTAACCTGAACTTCCCAGGACAAACATCAAAGCCAGGGGTAGTCCTGCTGCTCCAAAGGGGGCTCATTTTGGGATTTCAGGCAGCAAAATCACCCCTGTGAATCTCCAGTCTGAGACAGAGAGGTTTCTGTGGCCCTTTGGAGATGGAGCAGGGATCAGACACGTGGAGAGGGGAGAGGAGGAGGGACCCAGTGCTGCTTTGATCCCTCTCGGCGTTCCCCCAAGGCCCCCATGTGCCCAGCACCTGAGAAAAGCTATTTATAAACCTGCAGGAAGAGCAGGGAGCCCATAAATCTTCTGGGCTTCCTTTTCTCTCCGGAGCAGGAGGAAAATTAAAACCACGTGCTGGATTTCCCAGGGATGCTCCATCCTCCTGCCCGAGCCTGGAGGTGCCCACAGGGCCCTGCCTGTCCTCACCTGGGGGTACTCAATAAGGCAGGAGGTGAAATCCACACACAGGATAAGAGGGAAGAAATTTTCCTGACATTTTGGGGTGGTTTCATGTAAAGACCCCAAAGCTCCCAGGCCATGAACTTTGCTGCTGCTGAACCTCCATCCCCACGGCTCCTTTGAGGACCAGATTCCCTCATCTCTCAGCCAAAGCCATTCTATTGGAAGGAGGAGAGCTGATCACTTTGAATAGGAAGCCAAACCCTCCGTTTTAGCAGGGAAGGGTCACAGAGTTTCCCACAGGCTTCTGGAAGCTGCCATGGAGATTCTCTGGTGGCTTATAAGGGGCTGGGCTTGTGCTACAGCCCAGCATCTCCACCCTCAGCATAAATTTGGCTGCTGCACCCCAAATTCCTGGAGGAGAGGTGGATGCCATCAGGCTCAGCCACACACTGGAGTGGTGATGCCTCCCTGAAGGGCAGAGCCGCTTTCTTTGGGACCAACGGGCCAAAGGTCACCAAATGTGTGACCTCCCGTGGGGGCTGGAGCTCACCCCGACACCAGAACTCCTCGTGGGGCTGTGGGGTGGCAGTGGGGGCGTGGAGGGGAGGCTGCTCCCTGTCCCTGCCCCCGGGTGAAAGGGGACAGGCGCTGCTGACCCCGGAGGCCACGGCAGGGCGGGAGCAGATGGCAAACAGAGATCCCAGTGTGGCCCTGCCCGCAGGAAGTGACCCCGGGCACGGGCACTGTCACCAGAGTCCTCAAGGGACACGGGGCTGAGCGACTGCAGAGAGCTGCCCCGGGCAGCAGCCGCTAAAAATACGAGGAGGGACAAAACCTGGCTCCTCCTGCCCCTGCAAAAATTGGGAATTTGCTGTGCTGTTTGCATGGCCATGAAAAAAACTCTCCCCACTTTCTTTGGTGTTTTTTCCCCATCCTTCCATTCTTTCCACTGGTGCTCTTCAGCTCTGAGTCCTGGACCTAAAATGAAGAACATGGGGATCCCTTCTGCCAAAAAAACCCACAAAAAAACCACTGAGAAGTTATTCTTGATATGATTTTTAAGGTGGGGAAGGTGAAGCACAGAGCAGGGCTGGATTTTGCCTTCCCCTTCATATCCTGGAAACGAGAAGGGCATTTCATGCAAGTTTTCACACAACCCTGGCCAAAATCAAAGCTGCTGCCCATGGACACGTGGGATGCTCTCCACATGGAGCAAGGCTGCCCCACTCACTTTGCATCCACTGAAGGAAAAATAAATCAAACAAACCAGTCAAAAACTCCCTCCTAAAAGCCCCAGTTCTCACGGGCAGCAGTGACCAGAGCCTCCCTGCAGTGCTTTCCTTGCAAAAACTTAGGATTTTTTTATCCATGTAGGATAATTGGGGCAAAAAAAGAGCTTATTTCAAAGTCATGAGGAGAGAGGTGCCAGAGAAAGGAATTCAAGGAAGTTAGAGGGAGGTACTTAGCTGCACATCTGGGATCAAACCTGTGAAAACTGAGAAGAATCTGAGAAAACCACCTTTTTGGGATGGAGCTGGGCATAAAATTGGGAAAAGCAGCAGAAGACAGAAAGGGAGAAAAAGATAAAATCTCCTCCAGCACCATCCTAGTGTTCCCTGAACCCCCGGGCCGGGTTGCACACATGGGAAAACAGCCACAATTCAGGACACTGGGACTGGGAGCTCTGGGAAAAGCAGCGTCTGAAGTTTCCATAAAGGTCCCACAGCACCTGTGGGATATTTTCTCTGCTGCCTGCCCCTAATTGCATCCATCTGGGATGGAGGAGCTCTTTCAACGCCGCCGTGCGTGGGCAGAAACTGTTGGGCTTTGCCCCATTTTCCTCTCAGATCCCAGATAAACACAGCCCCGTCCCTGGAGAGGCTCTGGGGTGCTGGGATAAGGCAAACACACGAGGTTGTGCTTTCAGGGCAGCTTTGAGAATGAAGCTCTGATTAAACAGATGATTTTCAGCCTCTTTTTGTGATATTCTTGGGAGAGAGAGGGTGACAACGAAGGCAAAAAGGAGGGGCAATCCCTCTTGCCTTTTTCCCCAGGGGCATCACTGGGAATACAGGCACTGTGTGCCTCAGTTTCCCTGTTTGTCTTTGGGACATGCTAAAACTTGCTGCCCAGATGAGCTTAAGAAAAATTCCAATGTTTAAAGGGACACTTCCATGTGCCACCCCCACGTGTGATGTCCCAGCAGCAGGAATGTGAAGAAAAAGGGAAAATTCCCCCACTTCACATGGAAAACTCCTCCAGGAGGAAGGACCAGGGCATTTGGAGCTGGTTGGAGCTCAGAATGCCCCAGGGATCAGCCTGAGGCTGCAGCAGGGGCTGGGATTGTCATCACGTTATTAAACAGTTCTATAAAACATCCAAGTTTTCTTCTGGTGGGAAAAAGCTGCAGGAGGGAGGATGGGGGAGCTGGAGTGGATTTTTTCCCTGATTGCAATTTTCTTTGTCTGGATTTCAAGCCCTGATGCTCCAAAACATCCCAGTGACTCCAAATTATTCTGGATACTGATTTGAAAAAAATTCTTTCACGTTTTGGCATCATCCAATAAAATTCTGGAGAGATTTCTGTCCCCATTGTCTTCCAACCAATTCCTAGAGAGTGGGGAGAGGAGATAATTAAGTCAAGCCTCATTAAGTGTTTCAAGAATCCTTCTCTCCTAAGTTTTCCTGTGATCCATTCACTTGCAGCAATCTTTACCTGAGCTCATCCCACCTGACACAGCTGGAGAAGTGGGAAAAATCCAAGTGTGAGGTGCCCAGGGATGGAGAAGGGTCAGAAGCAAGGATTTAGACCCAATCCTCTTGCCCTGGGTGACATCTCTGGTCTCCTGACCAAAGAGCTGGGATGAGATGTTTATTGTCAAGCAGCAGCACCTGAAATCACAGAATCATGGAATGACTTTGGTTGGAAAAGACCTCTGAGGTCATCAAGCCCAGCCATGAGTCCCAGTGTGACCCACTGAGGTCTTGTAGGATGGTGTGGTTCTGACACCACCCACTGCCCCTTGATCCCCAGCCCATGAAATCCCTCCTCAGGTGGATCAGGAGAGGCTTTTCATGGAATCATGGAATTCCAGAATGGTTTGGGTGGGAAGGGACCTTAAAGCTTCTCCAGTCCCACCCCTGCCATGGGCAGGGACTCCTTCCCCTGTCCCAGGTTGCTCCAAGCCCTGCCCCACCTGTCCTTTTCTCTTCCCCATGGTCCTTCCTCCCTGCTCCCACCATCCCAGCTGAACTTCGTGTGGGGAGTGGGAAGTGGAATCCAGGGAGGTGGAAAAGGGTGGGAGAGGAGGAAGAGGAGGGAATTTCAGGCCCAGCAGCTCACTGAGGGTTTTGCTGTTTTTATTTTTACTCCCTTTATGTTTTTCCAATTTTGAAATTCCACTTAATTAAAAAAAAAAATCAAAGCCCTGCCTGGAATTTCTCTTGCTGCCCGTTCTCAGCCTGTGAATTTCCCAACGCCTCGGCAGGGGCTGCCTGGACTCAGCGGGCCCAGAGCCAGCTCTGGTTTCTATTACAGTGATTAATGCCAGGGACCACGCTCACATCCCAGGCCTTCCACGCTGCTCAGGGATTTGGGGAATTTTGGTACCAGCTCTGGTGAACCCCTTCATTCCTGCAGGGCAGCCAGGGTCACATTTCCAGCAGGAGTTTGGAAGTTTGGAAATTTGGAAGTTGCTCTCCAGGAGGAGGGGAGCAGGGCAGGGCAGGCCCAGAGCTGCTGGGGTCCCCCTGCTTTCCCTGCTCTTTGCCAAGGATTCCTCCCTGCTCAGATCCCAGTTTTCCCTGCTCTCTGCTGAGGATTTCTCCCTGCTCAGATCCTGGGTTTTTCTGTGGGAAAGCCACTGCTGGGATATGGGGAGGGCTGGGGGTGAGAGGTTTGTGGTGGCAGAGGCAAAGCAAAGCGGGTCAGAGCATTTTCCTTCTTCCCTGTGTGCCTCTAAATCCTGGAAACATCCAGGAAGCCCCCACCAGGACCAGCCTCTTCCTCACCCCCAGTGATCCCCAGCTAATTCCTTCCTGGGAAAAGCATCACTAAATACAACTTTATTCCTGATACTTTCATTTGCTTCATACTGACTTCATTCCCACAGACCACAGCTGGCTGCTCCCAAATCCTGGGGGATGGGGGATTTCAAGAGCAATCAGGAAAGCTGGGATGAAAGCAGTGTTGTACAATCCATGCCAAATCTCCCCTGGGAAGGCTGAACTCTCCACCACCCTTGCTAAAGGCACCTTAGAGGCACCCCCACAGTTATCCTGCTTGTGCTCACGGTTTTCCCAATGCTGGATTCATTGGATCAGCCCCAGGAGGAAATGCCCAGGCTCCCCAAACTCCTTCTCCAACAGATGTTCCAAAAACAGTACATTAAAGAGGAAGTTCCCTCTTCCAGGTAGCTCCAGCTGTCAGCGATCCAGAGGTGAAATTTATCCTTTGCTCTTGTCCCTGTAAATCCTTTCCCGGGCTCCAGGCCAAGGCAGCTGCTGCTGAGGGGCCAAGGGGTGCTCAGGGAGTTCATTCCTGCTGCCCTCATCCCAGCCAGCCTGGACCTCTGGGAAAAACCCCCAAATGCCTTAAAATCCCATGGGATTGCCCTGTTTGCAGCTCCTGGAAACAGGATTTCTCCTTGTCCAGAAAAACAAGGT
The DNA here is from genome assembly GCA_013399945.1 of Ploceus nigricollis. NCBI lineage: Eukaryota > Metazoa > Chordata > Aves > Passeriformes > Ploceidae > Ploceus > Ploceus nigricollis. Next base: position 927,551 of record VXBC01002703.1, on the reverse strand, counting down.
GGCCATGGAAGTGCATGGATTATTTGGGATGTGCTGGTGGCCTTGCCCTGCCCTAGCAAGACCTGGTCAGGTTTGTTGGATCTCCTCTCTCTACCCAGACAGGTGGATCCATCCATCCCATCTCTCTCAGGTGTCTCCAAAGCCTTGGATGGAAACCAAATTATTTGGGATCCATCGGTGGCAATGCCCTGCACCACAAAACCTCATCAGGTTGGCTGGGCCACCTCCCTCTTCCCAGAGAGATGGATCCATCCATTTATCCATCCATCCATCCATCCATCATCCATCATCCATCCATCATCCATCCATCGATCCATCATCCATCCATCATCCATCCATCGATCCATCATCCATCCATCATCCATCCATCGATCCATCATCCATCCATCATCCATCCATCGATCCATCATCCATCCATCATCCATCCATCGATCCATCATCCATCCATCATCCATCCATCGATCCATCATCCATCCATCATCCATCCATCGATCCATCATCCATCCATCATCCATCCATCGATCCATCATCCATCCATCATCCATCCATCGATCCATCATCCATCCATCATCCATCCATCGATCCATCATCCATCCATCATCCATCCATCGATCCATCATCCATCCATCATCCATCCATCGATCCATCATCCATCCATCATCCATCCATCGATCCATCATCCATCCATCATCCATCCATCGATCCATCATCCATCCATCATCCATCCATCGATCCATCATCCATCCATCATCCATCCATCGATCCATCATCCATCCATCATCCATCCATCGATCCATCATCCATCCATCATCCATCCATCGATCCATCATCCATCCATCATCCATCCATCGATCCATCATCCATCCATCATCCATCCATCGATCCATCATCCATCCATCATCCATCCATCGATCCATCATCCATCCATCATCCATCCATCGATCCATCATCCATCCATCATCCATCCATCGATCCATCATCCATCCATCATCCATCCATCGATCCATCATCCATCCATCATCCATCCATCGATCCATCATCCATCCATCATCCATCCATCGATCCATCATCCATCCATCATCCATCCATCGATCCATCATCCATCCATCATCCATCCATCGATCCATCATCCATCCATCATCCATCCATCGATCCATCATCCATCCATCATCCATCCATCGATCCATCATCCATCCATCATCCATCCATCGATCCATCATCCATCCATCATCCATCCATCGATCCATCATCCATCCATCATCCATCCATCGATCCATCATCCATCCATCATCCATCCATCCACCTATCCCCCCATCCATCATCCATCCATCCCTCCATCCCTCCATCCATCCATCCATCCATCCCTCTGGGTGCCTTCAAAGCCCTTGTGCCAGGCTGCTAAAGATTCTTGGGTTACAGACTCCAGTACCAGGGGCCTTTGGGAGAAAAAGATCCTGGAATTTTTTGGAGAGCTGATCAAAACATGTTTTGATTTCATTTGATTTCTCTCCACTCCCAGAAAATTGATTTTTTCAGCTCAAAGCCAAACTCTCTCCCTGTACTCCCACACAATTTGTATTTCTGTGCTGATTCCTTCCCCTCTTTTGTAATGCCAATCCCAGAATTTCTGTGCAAGGCGGACATTTTTTACAAAGAGCTTCTCAGGAATCCCATTCTTCACCTGGAGAATTGTCTTGAGGGATTATTGCCTTTTCCAGGAAGAATTTTTTCAGGCTTTCCCTTTGTGTGTCAGCTCAAGTCTCCAAGGAGCTGCCAGAGCCATGGCACTCCGGGGCACACATTCCACAGCTCCCAGTATCCGGCTGGGAAGAGGAGAACATGCTGGGGCTGCCTTGGCCTGTTCAGCCCTGCTGGAGGTCACAGTCCCTCGTGTTCATCCTCGTTCCTGGAATGCACATGGATATTGTCTTTCCCAAGCCAGGCTTTGGCTTCCCAGCCCAGCCCACACTTCCGTGTGCGGAGCCTGAGCAACCAACTGGATCCCAGCTTTGTCCCTCTGGTGATGGGGATGGAGAGCCGGCATTGCCTCCTCAGAACCACATTGCTGAATAACCCCACACCCCCTGTGCTTCCCACTGGCTTTGGCAAGACCTCTTGTCTGCTTCCCGCCGTGTTCTTCCCGGGACAGGGAAAGTGCTGGGAAAGTTCTTTCCCAGGGCACTCAGCTGGCTGCGGCCTTGGAACAATGCTTGGAAGGGAGGATGGGGAAAAAATAGCCCGGCTGACGGCGTACGGACTCATCCAAGCAGCAGCAGTGCATAGTTTGTGGTGGAAGTGTCCTGGAGTTATTTCCTACGGAAATCTGGATTGGGTTAGGCAGCCCTGCTCGCAGGCTGGGATCTTCCCAGCTCAGAGGCCCTATGCTGGACTCCCATTCATTGGTCACCAGCTTTCCTGCTCCAGGCTTTGCTTTTCCCAGGGAGATCTGGCTGGTTTTCCGAGGGATGTTCCCAAAACGGCATCTGCTGGAGGCTGAGATTCCATCCCCAGGAAGACCACGGGACTCCTCATCTGGAGTCCCCCAAGATCCATCCCATCCCAGTGCTGGGGCTTCAGGATCAAGTCAGAGACCATGGATTTGGTGGCTACACATGGGTGAGATGGAGCTCCTGGACAGGGTTTGTCCAGCACAAACCAGGATATGCCTGGGTTGGGCCTGTCCGTGTCACTAGAGCATGACAAGGAATGCAACCAGGAACTGAGTTGTCTCCAACAACTCCTGGTGTTTTGCTAGGAAAACAGGGAAGACAAAACTGAGCTCATGTTTGTCAGCACTTCTGATCTCTCTCAGGATGTGACTTATCCTGATTCGGTGCTTTTGGAACAAATCCGCCTTTGCAGATAAATCTTCATCATCCACAAGGAAAGCACATAGAACACCAGAATTCCTTCCCATTGCACCTTCACGTTGCCAAGCCCAACTCCCCCTCTCCACAGCTCCATCAGCTCCTGCTCCTAACATCAGGCTTGGAATTTTGGGACCCCATTGGCTGGCTTTGAGCCCTGCTTTTCCCAGGCCACGTCACCACTGCTCTCCCAAAGCCGACCCTTCCGGAGCATCTGGGAGCTGAGCGCACAGAAGTCGGGCAGGGAAAACCACACGGCATTTTTATCCCCCAGCAGAACCTCCTGTGTTTATTTCTGCAGTCACAGCAACCCCAAAGGAGGAGCGCTGGGGCTGAGAAGGAATGTCTGAGAAAATTGTCAGTGGGGCTGGGACACTGGGTGGGATGTGCTCTC
>VXBC01002703.1:885165-923755 GCA_013399945.1 Ploceus nigricollis | reverse complement strand
AGTTATTTCCTACGGAAATCTGGATTGGGTTAGGCAGCCCTGCTCGCAGGCTGGGATCTTCCCAGCTCAGAGGCCCTGTGCTGGACTCCTATTCATTGGTCACCAGCTTTCCTGCTCCAGGCTTTGCTTTTCCCAAGGAGATCTGTTGGTCTCCTCCCTGGCTGGTTTTCTGAGGGATGTTCCCAAAACGGCATCTGCTGGAGGCTGAGATTCCATCCCCAGGAAGACCACGGGACTCCTCATCTGGAGTCCCCCAAGATCCATCCCATCCCAGTGCTGGGGCTTCAGGATCAAGTCAGAGACCATGGATTTGGTGGCTACACATGGGTGAGATGGAGCTCCTGGACAGGGTTTGTCCAGCACAAACCAGGATATGCCTGGGTTGGGCCTGTCCGTGTCACTAGAGCATGACAAGGAATGCAACCAGGAACTGAGTTGTCTCCAACAACTCCTGGTGTTTTGCTAGGAAAACAGGGAAGACAAAACTGAGCTCATGTTTGTCAGCACTTCTGATCTCTCTCAGGATGTGACTTATCCTGATTCGGTGCTTTTGGAACAAATCCACCTTTGCAGATAAATCTTCATCATCCACAAGGAAAGCACATAGAACACCAGAATTCCTTCCCATTGCACCTTCACGTTGCCAAGCCCAACTCCCCCTCTCCACAGCTCCATCAGCTCCTGCTCCTAACATCAGGCTTGGAATTTTGGGACCCCATTGGCTGGCTTTGAGCCCTGCTTTTCCCAGGCCACGTCACCACTGCTCTCCCAAAGCCGACCCTTCCGGAGCATCTGGGAGCTGAGCGCACAGAAGTCGGGCAGGGAAAACCACACGGCATTTTTATCCCCCAGCAGAACCTCCTGTGTTTATTTCTGCAGTCACAGCAACCCCAAAGGAGGAGCGCTGGGGCTGAGAAGGAATGTCTGAGAAAATTGTCAGTGGGGCTGGGACACTGGGTGGGATGTGCTCTCTAGAGGGAGGGATGTGGCTCCTCCCAACATGCGGCTCTGGAGGACAATCACCTGCTCTGTGCTGGTGCCCCTCCTGTGCCACCTCGTTTTGGTCATGGGCAAGGCAAGATTTGGGGTGAAATCCTTCAAATTCTTCTTGTAACGAGATCCCTGAGCTAATCCAGCCCTTATCTCCAAGGGATCATCTCCATCTCCACACTGGGGAGGGATGCCCACTTGCAGATCTGTGCAAACCTCGGGTGAGCACAAACCAGCCCGCAGCTTTTCTTGTGTGGTTAAACAAGTTTGAATCTCAACCCGAATTGTTTATTAGACCAATTTCACTAAAATGTGCCACTCCTGGAAGCAGCCTGTGCTCCAGTTTCCCCCTCTCCCACAATTCTGAAGTTCACAGAGGGGGAATCCAGCACTGCAGCTGCTGAGATTTCTAAATCCACAACCAAACGTGGATTTGTTCTGTTTCTGTTTGTCATTTCCATGAACCATCCCAGTAGGAATTGCACATTCCTCGTTGCTAATTTTATCAGACAAGGGCTGCACAGATCCCCAGGCTGATATCAGGAATGCTCCTATGGAAAGAGCGTCGTGTTTTCCTGCCAGCGTCGTGCGTACATGGAGTGGCTCTTCCTGAGAGGAATTGCAAAAGGATTTTTGTTGAGTTGTTGGGTTTGTTTGGAGTTTTTCCGTCCTTGCTGGTGGCTGAGCAAGCAGCTGGCACAGCCTCACCACGCATGATTCACTGTGACCAGGCAAAGGCGGATCCAGCTCTTCCTGGCCTGTCTGCTTGTGACGGGAATTTTGGGTTCAGGTTGGAGGTTTTGGGGATGGGCACCAGCTTTGGGTTGGATTGGTGCAGCACAAGGTGGTTGGGAAGGGGAACGTGCAAAATCCCATTCTGCTACTGCTACAACGTGGTAATCCTGGGATTAGGGAGGGATCATGGGAGTGGATCAGAGTGGTTTGGGTTGGAAGGGACCTCAAAGCTCAGCTCGTTCCAGTGGGACACCTTCCACTGTCCCAGGCTGCTNGCCTCCTCTGGACTGGCTCCAGCAGCTCCATTTATGATTTGAACTCCCAAGCTGGACACAGCACTCCAGGATGGATTTGCCATTGGCACTGAGGTGCATTTCCAGCTCAAAATAAGGTTCAGTTGCAGAAACTCTCCCAAAACCTGTGTGAAAATCCCAGGTTTGTTGTCAGCACCTCAGCCTTGGCATCCAGATGGGATCCCTGCAAGGCGCTGCTGTGTCCTGCTGCAAGGAGTGATTTCTTTGAGCTACAGAACATATCTGGGGGGTGAGGAGCAAAAACAAGCCCCAGGCTCCAAATAAGCCACAACATTCCTGAGCAAACCCTTCCAGAGCTTAACGAACCTCACCAATTAACACCTTCCTCACTGCACTCTCTGTTCCTCATTGCATTCTGTATTTGTTCACTGATCAGTTTTTGCCTCCCAACCCTTCATGGCCACATTTCCTTTCCCCGTGGAGGAAGGGAGCCTGTGAGTTGGATAAATCCTTTCCGACACACGGGGAGAGAAATGGAGCTCCCAGAGCCTCATTCCAATAATTTTCCTCGCTCTCTCCTGAACTGCTGCCAATTCTGCAGCTCCTCCACTTGGGCTGTAAATATTGGTGCAGTTGGAGCCCAAAAGCTGTCACAGCTCTGGGATGCTCCTGCTGCTCCCGGTTCACATTCCCTGATTTTCACCCCAAAATCAGAATTATATTGGCAGAGCTGTGAGACCAGGCACCATTTTGTGATTGTTATCCCTGTTTTACTGGGGAGATAAGGATGTGTACACATGAAACCCCTGGAAGTGTCCAAGGCCAGGCTGGAGGGGGTTGGAGAACCTGGGATAATGGAAGGTGTCCCTGCCCATGACAGGGGTGGAATGGGATGAGCTTTAAGGTCCCTCCAACCCAAACTCTGAAGGATTCCCTGACAGATCTTCCCAAAACCTGGCAAACCCCAGGGCAGCACCAAACAGAGCCTCACACATCTCATCCTAACAGAGCCATCACATCTCATCCCAGCCTTTGGAAAGGCACCCGTGGGTGCTGGGGGTCCCAGGGGGCCTCGGGGAGCTGCTGGCATCCCACAGAACCCACCAGCCTGGCCACCGTGGGATCCAAGCCCTTTGGCACATCCCAGATGTTTGGCACGGTCTTTAAACAGGTCAGCAGTGACAAGAGGTTTCCAAATCCAGCTGGGAAAGGGGCTGGAGGGTTTGGATTCACACTGAAGGGCATAAATCCATTACTTCACACCAGCAAAGGGGTTTTCCCCTGTGTCACCCAAGGGTGGTGACAAAATCTCTCCATTTGATCCCTTTTCCTGTGTAGATCCCACCCAGCCAGAAGTTCCTTGGATCCTCAAATCCTCCTGCAGCTCTGTGAGTGCCACTCTGTCACTTTTATTCATTTATTTGGCATTTCATCCTCCTTTCTCCTCTTTCCCTTGCTGGCAGGAAGCCCCTGCCTTCTATTTTTATCATCAGGAATTGGCTCTGCCATGAAAGTGGGACCTCACAGGAGCAACCCCAGGATCCAGAAAAGGGGAGAGGAAAAATAAACATCCATCTCACCCTGTGCCAGCAGCTGAGCCAGAGCTGGATTTCATGGAGGAGGGAAAAGTCAAACCAGGGCTGTGCCAGCTTTGTGCTGAGAGTGAGATTTCCCCCACTTGCTATTTTTTGGGGGGATTTAGTGATGAAAACCCAGCATGGTGATGCAGATCCCAGTGATTTATGGGGAGCTCTCTTCCAAGGAGGATTTTCCACTTGGCCAGACTGGGCAGTGCTGAGGAGAAGGGCTTGGAGGGGTGTGGAAAGAGGAGCTGGCAGGGAATTGGGAACAGGTGCTGCAAAACAGCTTCAGTCCAGGCCCCAAAGGGTCACCTTATCCCAGGATTTGGGGCACAGGATGGGGACATGGCGCCTCCAGGTGCCTTTACTGTCCCCGAGGTGCAGCCACTGTCACCAACCCCATCTCCAGTGTCCTGACCCCAAAAGAGCAGGATGGATCCAGCTGGATGAGGCTCTGCAGAGCTTTTGCACATCATTAAGGTCCAGAATGACCCAGGTTAACTTTTGATCCTCCATGTTGATGTTCCCCATGTTCCTAGGGATGTGTTTGGGAACACAGAACCACTTGCAAGGGCTGCTCACAGGAAGCAAATGCCCTGAGCTGTTTGGGCAGGGCATCCCACCAGGCTTCCCACAGGATCCTGATGGTCCCAGCTCCCAGGTTTTGGGCGTGGTGTCTCCAGGGAAACCCCAAATAACATCCCCAGTGTCCCCCATCCCACTTTCCTGGGAAATATGTGGGAAAGAGGTGGGGAAAGGTGGCAGCAATGTGGGAATGAGTTTATTCTGCCATGCTGGGTTGATCCTGGCTGAGGATTCAGGGGATTGGAAAAATGAAACATCACAGTGGCGGTGGGGCTGGAANTCTTGTGTTTAAGGCAGGCTGGGAAGGTTTGGGATCTGGAATTGCACTTGGGGAAATTGAGGCAAAGATGGGGAAACTGAGGTGAAGATGGAGAAACTGAGGCAAAGATAGTGAAAGAGGCCAAACTTACCAAGAGCTCCCCAAGTCAGAGATCCCGAATCCCAAACCTCCACTGGGAGATCCCTGCCAGCTCCTCGTGTGCTTCAGATAGGAGGCAAAGCCTTTTCCTGCTGCCAGATGCCCCTGCTTGGCTTTCTGGGTTCATTCAGCCAAGGATTGTCCCCCCTGGAGCAGAGCCCCCAGCATGAGGACAGCGATGCCAGCACCAGCTGCGAATTTTGCAGGAGCAACCAGGACAGGGAAGGGGAAAAAAATAAAAACCCCCCAAAAAAATTTCAATGTGGGGAATTTTAGTTTTATTTTTTCTTGCAGAGGATGATTCCCTGCTCCAAAAGAAACCCTTCTGTGGCAGGGTTGGAGCTGAGCAGACTTTGCTCTCCCCTCCAGCCTTCCCAGCCTGCTCCTGGCTCCCTCCAAGCCCCTGGGTTTGGGCTGGAGCCGCGGGCTCGCTGGAGGTCTGTGGTGGGCACGTTGGTGGTCTGCCCCGAGCCAAGGCCAATGGCTCTGGCTTCACCTCGTGCTTTCCAGCTGGGAAATGTCATTAATGGGGGCTGAAAATCCACAGCACCGTTCCTGCCATGCTTTTTCCACTGTGCTGGAGCTGGAGGGGCAGGATGGGGGTGGAGGATGCCAGGGATGAGCCCGGGAGGAGGGTGGAGAGTTTGGGATGGCAGGAGGGCTGGAGGAGAAGGGGAATGTGGCAATGAATGCAGTTAAGGAATGAGTGTGGGGGAGGAGGAGAGGCTCTCATGGGTCCACCAAAGGCAAGTCAAGCTCAGGGAATGGGAAACTGGGAAATTTACCCCATGGAAAGATAGTCCTCTCTCAAGGAAAAGATAAGCTCAGTTCAGCATGACCAGGCTGGGAGTGTCCTCCTCCTTTCCCAAAATGATGCTGAAGGCAGGAGGGGAAGGCAACATCTGGGGAGCATTCCCACCTCAGGGATAGAGAATTCTGGGGAGTATTCTCACCCAGGGATGCAACATCTCAGGAAGCAACCCTACCCCAGGGATGCAGAGTTCTGGGGAGCACCTGCACTCCAGGGAAGAAGTTTTTGGGGAGCATCCTTCTTTGATGGGTACAGGATTTTGGGGAGTATCCCTACCCCAGGGCTGCAGGGTTTTGGGGAGTATCCTTGCCCAGGGATACATCAGCTGTGGGAGTGTCCTGACCCCAGCAATGAAGACCTTTGGGGAGCATTCTCACCCCAAGGATGCAGCATTCTGGGGAGTACCCCCACCCCAGGGATGCAGAATTTTAGGAAGCATGGTTCTTTGATGGATGGGGAATTCTGAGGAACATCCTTGTGCAGGTGAGCATCCTCTTGCCAGGGACGCTGCGCTTTGGGGACCATCCTTTCTGCAGGGATGCAGCATCCTGGGAAGCATCCCTACCCCAGGGAGGCAGAATCCTGGAGAGCATCCCAGGGACTCTTGGGAACCATGCTCTTTCCAGGATGCCACACTTTGGGAGCATCCCTACCCATGGATGCAGAATTTGGGCAGCATGCCTGGCCCTGGCTCCCCACGAGGCCCTCAGGCTGTTTGGCCTCGCAGTCCCAGCCCCGAATTCCTGCCCTCCGGAGCAGCCTGGCACAAAGGCTCATTGTGGGAGCGCCTTTCAAGCGAAGCCAGGGAACGGCCGCGCTCCCGGGAGCGGGGAAAGGCCGCTGGAAGAGACGGAAAGTTGCTGTTGGACGAGGTTCAGAGGCCGGGGCTCGGCGGGAGAGAGCCGGGGGAGGAAAGCAAACAGCGGAAAGTGCTGACTCCGAAAGGCAACCCCGGCATCCCACGGCAGCACCCCCGGCACGGCCAGCCCGGCAGGGGGAATGGGCACCAAAAGTGTCCCAGTGCCTCCCAGCAGCCCTAAACCTCTGTTTGCTCGGTGTAACGGGCTCGCTGTGCCCGGGAACCACCCGGGATGTGTGGAAGGGTGTGCACATCCCACACGGAATCACAGAATGGTTTGGCTTGGAAGGGATCTTGAAGATCGTCCAGAAAACATCACCCAGTGAGGAGCCAAGCTCATCCCCTGCTGCTCAGCACCCCATCCTTCTCCTGCCCCCTCTCCCTCTGCATCCCTACTGCCTCCCCTTAAATTCACCCTTCTCCTCTTTCACTGCCTCCTTCCACCTCCCTGGATCTCAAGGGTTTCCAGAGAGCCCTTCCCTCACTTCAGCCTTCAGCAATTTCTGTTCTCGTTTCCATCTCAGTGTCCCTCAAACACTGGTTTCAATGTCTCATTTCATGACACCAATCTGAAAATGTCCCTTTTCCTCACTGCTCTCCCCTTGGAGCAGCAGCTCAGGGTGTTTCCAGCCCAGAAATCCCCTCCATCCCACAGGGATCCCTCAGGATGCACTACCTCCTGCTCCACTGCACTGCTGGATGTGTACATCCCTGGATAATCACATGCTGGAGTCTGGGAAAGCCCTTCTGCCCGCTCTGGCTCTGTTCAGTCCCACACCTGAGCAGCCACACAGCAGCCAACACACCGGAAAAATCCTCCTCCAGGTGCAATTCCCCACACAGGCAGGATTTTCTTGCTGGGGAGGACATCACTGCCAGCAAATCCCTTCCTCTCAGCTCAATTCTACCATGAAGCTCATTTATTCCATGATTCTACAAAAATGATTGGACTCGAAGGTCTTGGAGCAGCCTGAATTGCAACCTGAATTATTCTATTCTATTCTATTCTATTCTATTCTATTCTATTCTATTCTATTCTATTCTATTCTATTCCATTCCATTCCATTCCATTCCATTCCATTCCATTCTATATTCTGTAATTATATTCTATGAATAATTCTGTTCTATGATTCCAAATACCCATGATTTTTTATTAAAAGCCTGGTTGCAGGATGCTGCAAAGAGGATGGATTTTGGGGAGCAGAGCTGTGGCTGTGATGGTTTTTTCTATGGGAAAAGCTCTGGTTCCCTGCCCAAACTCCTCTTCCCATCCCAAATCTCACTGCAGCTGGTGGTGGCATGGAGACCCTTGGGAAAAGGAGGGGTGGGGACAGGGCAAGGGCATCAGGGGGGGCACATTTTCTCCGTGTGCCCCCCTTCCCACCCCCCCGTGCTTCCTCTGGGGGAGCAGGGGGCAGTTAATGGGGTTCATAATTAACGCAGGGCCGTTAATGGTGTTTTCAGTAGGAGCGTTCCACAGGCTGCGGGGAGGGACCTGCAGCATCCCCAGGTTCTGCAAGGAGGAAAAATCCCCGAGAGCTGGGGCACCTTCAGGAACGATCCCCGAGAGCTGGGGCACCTTCAGGAAAAATCCCCGAGAGCTGGGGCACCTTCAGGAAAGATCCCCGAGAGCTGGGGCACCTTCAGGAACGATCCCCGAGAGCTGGGGCACCTTCACCCCTCTGGGGTTTGGCTGCTCCCCCAGGCGGAGCGTCCGCAGCGGCTGCGCTGGGAAAGGAGCGGAAAGGAGCCGAAAGGAGCCGCTGGATGTTTATTTTCCCGGGACAGCCGAGCACGAGCCCCGGCGGCTCCCGCTGCGATGAAAAAGCCGCGCCGGGATCAAGGGCCCGCGGCCGCCCCGGCGATCCCGCTTGGAGCTCCGCGGCTGCAGGGAAAGGATGGAGCGGGCCGGGCGCTGTCCCAGGGCTGTCCCCGCTTCGGGCCCGTCCCGTCCGAGGTCGGGGATCGGCTGAGCCTCGGGAATGCAGCGATGTCCCGGGAGCACGCCCCGGCTGCCGTGAGGACCATCAGGATTCTCCGCCCTCATCCTTCGGTATCCAGAGATGTTGTTCCCTGCTTGGCTGCAAGTTGTTATAAATGGAGAGAGTTCCTTATCCTGGATCTGCATCCCCTCGTGACTTGTCCAGTGTTCCTGGTATCCAACAAACCCGAGTGTCACATTCCTGAGCAATGGGTCTGACCCGATCCGTGCTGACTCAGCCAGTCCAGCGTCACTGGTGTCCCTTGGGAACTTCCCATCACGCAGATTTTATGGATCAGCATCAGCTCCTGGTCCATGGACGTCTCCCAGATGCCAGGTTCATTAATCACCACTTCCAGAGCTCAGGCTCCAATCCAGCCCCCTCCAACTGGGCACAGCACAGTTTCCTCCTGGCTTGATGAGGACAAGGAAACACCAGAGCCAGCATAAAACTCCCTGGGAAAAGCATCCCAACTCCTGTGCAGGCTTGGGAGCTGGAATCGTTGTGAGTCCTTAAGGAGCTGGAACAGAGGCCAGACGGAGCTAAGAGGAATAAAGTGGAGATTTACTGAAGTGCCTTCAAAGGCCACACCCCAGCAGGACCGGAGCCACAGTCGTGGCTCTGCCTGGATGGCTCCAAAATGGAAGCAAAAGAGGGCTTGGTCATGAGATCTCACATTTTTATAAGTTTTCGTCCATTTGCATATAGGAGTTAACTGCCCAATTAACAGCTTCAAATGATGACGTTTCATCCTCCTTGCTTGCTTGCCCACCTTCCTCTTCTCATGTTATTTATGCTTTGGGCCTGAAGTTTGAGGAGATTGTCCTTGAGTCTCCAGCTAGAATAGGATTGTTTTGTCTTCACCACCCTGTGAAAAGATCCTGGTAACACTGAATATAAAGCAGAAAGCTGCACACCAACACAGAACAGGAAAACTTAAAACCCAAGGTATCATTCCAACCCAGGACATTCCATAATGGATCCAAACATGGTTTTTTCCAGAATCTGAAGCACAGTGGTGAAGGACTTGGAGAGGGCCAAGGTGGATTTCTCCTCCCCATGGGTCATAGCCTGAGGTCTCCAGGAGAAAAGTGAATTCCCAGCACATCTTCCCATTGGTGGCCACGGGATCTGCAGAGGTGGCCACACCCGTGCCCCGAGATCCTGCTGAGGAAAGTGCCCCTCTCAAAGCTCATTTGGACTGGTGAACCTCAGATATCCCATGTTCTCAGTGAGGACCTGGGATGAAAGAGGGTTTGGAAAGCCTGGGATGTGGATCCACGGTCCCAAAGTGAGAGGGAGCCGTGTGGAGCATCACCCCACCATGATGTCAGCCAGGCCCTTCTTTCCCATAAAACCCCAATTTCAATAATGGGGAAAACAGAGAAATTGCTGCATTTTCTACATTTTTGGTTTTCCCACTTTCTGCCCCAAATCTAAAGAGGAAAGGCAAGGAATAATCACACGGACACCAAGAGTTAGGAATTATTCTTCTTTTACTTTCACATGGTTTAAAATACGATATGAAATAAGGCTACAGTATATAAAAAACTCTCCAGCAAAATGATGTGCCAGCATCAGCAATTAAAACAAAACCAATCCCCTCCTTCTCTAGGAATTCAATGGAGGAGGGATTTTATTTTTTTTTTGAATCCTTTAAAAAAAAACCAAACGGAACCAGACACAACACACGGACACACACACACATCGCTACATCTCTAAGCTACCTCAGCTCAGGTTTTTTTAAAAAAGCACCTGCTTTTTCCTTGTTTTTTTATTTTTTTTTTTTAAATCTCGCTTTTAAACTTTTTTTCCCACTTTTAAAAAATATAAATTATATGAAAATACACGTTGGAAAATAGTCGAACAGCACAATATAACAATCTCTTTTTTTTTACTTCTTCTAAGTTTATCAGCTTAAAAAAATGTGTAAAACCAAAATAAAACAAAAAAAGACTTCCTTATTTTTGTTTTTTTTTTGTTGTTGGTTTTTTTTTTTTTTACTGAGGCAGTTAATTCCTGGAGATATTCCATTATAACATATATGTATACATAGATTTATCCTTTATTTAAACCTCTTTGGAATGTAGACAACAGCTCCTGGGTGTTACACAGACCCTACCAGGGAGCAGAGCACACCAAGGCATCCCAGTTTTCCAATGTTCACAAGGAACCAGCAAATGAATCCTAAAACCTCAGAGAAAACCCCTCCAAAAACTCAAAACTCAGAAAGTGGAGATGTTTCCTGCAGCATCTGGATTTACTGCTGCTTTCTGGGACTGTTTTTTGGAGGGGGTGTTGCTTTGGGAAGACAGGAGAAAGTGAAATTTTACATTACTCTTTATTTGTTGCCCTGTTTTGTTATTTCTCCCCCTGAACGATCCCATCTGGATGGGGATGGTGGGAGTGTGGGAATAACATGGATCTCCACTTGGACACAGCCCAGAGTCCAAGGATTATGGTGATCCCACACATGGAGATGGACAGGGACTGGCAGCAGGAAAGTGCTTGAGGTTTTTGTCATTGTTGGTGTGGGGCTTATCATTATTGGGGTGGTTTTATCATTATTGGGGGTTTTCCCTTTATTTTTGAGTTCCCAAATATCAGCTGTCAAGGCCCCCAAAGCTGTTTGCAAGCAGGGCTCAGGCTCTGCCAGAGGGGCCAAGGGAACACCAACCCACATGGAAACAGCAGAGAATGACCAGGACACAGAAAATATCCCAAAATCTCACCCAAAGCACCTGAGACATTCCAAACCAAGACAAAATGACCCCGTTTCCAACAGTATCTGCAAGGGGGAAATTCACTCCTGTGTGGAGGAAACAGCACAGGAGGGAGTCCCAGCCCTGGCAGATCTCCATCATCACACTCAAATCCATCTTTCTGGGCCAGCAGGTGGGAATTAACCAAATTTTCATGGACTTGAAGGAGCTCAGAGGGTTTGGGTTGAGCTCATCTGGCTCAGCACAGCCCTCACCAAAGGCCAGCAATGAAAAGCAGAAGGAAAAAGGAACCAAAGCAAAAGAAACAAAGTGAAATCTGCACATTTCCAGTGTATAAACAGCACCCATCTCTGGGATGGCCTCTAGAATGGGAATAAAAGCAAAGGAAAACAGGAAATGATGGAGCTGATGTGTCTGGGACTGTTCACAGGCTGTGAGCTGGGAGGGCAAAGGGCTGGGAGAAACGATGGGGAAACTCCAGCCAGAGGCTTCTTCCAAAAATCCAGAGCTGCTTCCCATGGCTCACCCTTCCTACCTTTAACCATCTCCCCAAAATCCCTGGGAACACAGAGGCTCAGCTTGGAAACCTGGAACAAGCACTGTGGATGAGGGATTTAGCCCAGCAGGGGCGTGGGGTTGTGGCCAAACCTGCAATTCCTCCTCTTGGAGGGAATTTTTGTCCCATTCTTTTTCTTTTTCAGCTGGAGCATCCAAGCAAAGCAGGAGGGATGTCCTGGGACACAGCCCATGCCAGGGGCAGGAGCTGGGATGTCTGGGAGTCCCTTTCTAAGGGTGGAAAGGGGATTGAAGTGACCCATGGCAGGCAAGCTCAGAGCACTTTGCAGCAACCCTGAACATCCCAAAAACCCCCTGATTGCTGTTGGGATGCTCGTTACCAGCTCCTCCCTGTGCACTCTGTGCCCTCACACCTCTCCTGGCTCCCTGTCCAGCTGCCCAGCCTTGGCTCAGGCTGGATCTGTCCCAGAGCCTCACCTGTGGGGGTCTCATCCATGATATCCCAATTTTCCTTTCCTCCCTCCAGCTTGGCCAGGCTGCCTCCATCCTCCTCCTCCCTGCCTGCCCAAGGAGATGAGCCCGAGTTCCACTTCTCAGTGGGCAGTGTCCCTTTCCTGCTTTGGGGTTCCCTTCACCTTCCTTCCATCCCCTCTTCCCTCCTTTCCCTCCATCCCACCCTTTCCTTTGGACAACCCACAGCACCCCAGTGTAACAACCTCCCTTCCTGGACCCCCTCTGCTCCCACCCCCTTGGCAGGAGCTCCCTCCTGGCCTTCCCACTTCCCCTCCAACACCACCTTTTATAAGGACACAGCAATTCTGGGGCTGACTTTCCCTAAAATGCCCAGTTTTAGGATACAGAGGTGCTGGGTCCCCCCAAAGGAGAGCCCAGCACCTCTGGGCATCACTTTGGGGTTGGGCTCCCCTGCAGCTCTGCCCCTGTGAGGGGGGGGTTGTGCCTGAATATTCTGGGTATTTTACACAGATTCCTGTCCTGCCACCTGATCCACTGGGATCAGGCAGGAATCGCTCCTCAGCGCCTCTGGAAAGGCTCTGACCCCCTGAGTCCCAGAGCTGTCCCACAGTGCCTCTGGAATGAACTCTGTGCCCCAAGACACACAGACAAAGCACACTCGGAGAAGGGATTTTGGTGAAGTACAAAATGCTGCCTTTAAATGCAAACACCCAGGGGGGTGAAAGATTCCCTTGGGAGACCAAATCTGCAGGGATCTGGCTTTGGGATTGTACTGGGATATGGGAACAACCTCTGACCCTCCAAGTCCCACCACTGCACCTGAGGGTGGTGGGACCTTGTTCTCAGCCTGCCCAGAGCATCCCAGGGAGCACAGGGAACAGCAGGAGTGACCCCTCCAGAGAAAACCAGCTGCAGGAAGGGTTTGGAGGCCAGAGGGAGCAGCTTCCCTGGGCCTGGTCCCACAGCCACCCCTGGTGACACCGTGCTCTGTGCCACTCACACCCTGACAGGATTGCTGGCAGCAGCAGCCCAAGGGCCATAAAGAGCCCATTTGCAGGGACAATTTCCTTTCTGCTGTGCCCACACACGGCCATAAAGACAGACCTGCTTGAAACAGGAAGGAAAAAACATTTCCCTTTGGGTTTTGAACTTTTTCCTGATTTTTCCCCTCGATTAACTTGCATATTTTCCATTTACCACATTGAAAACATGGGAATTTCTCTCCTTTCCCCCTCCCAAAAAAAAATTTCTATAAGCACCAAAGTGTTCCTTGAGCAAAAGAAGTGATTTGGAAAATGCCAAAAAGACATTTTCCATGGAAATTTTGAGAGGATTTGTGCAGCCAGACATAAAAAAAAAGCAGGGATTTCAACCAGCACTATCAGCACAGCGTGTGAGGCTGGGAACATGAGTGGCACCCCCAGCCAGCATCAACAGGAGCCACTTTGGAGTTCATTTTCCTTCCCATCCCAGTCCCAGCATTCCAATTCTCCAGTGGGGTCTACATAAACTAATTCCTCTTTTTCTCTTTTTCCTCCCTGGGATAAAACTCTCTGCTGGCAGAACAGAAACAAACACACACAATATTGCAATACTGAGACCATCTTAGAGCTTAAGACTATTTAGAAAAAAAAAAAAAACAAATACTGGCACAAAATTTAATAAAATAAAACTTTAAAAAAAATAAAAAGTCTCGATCCCTCCTAGGAAAAAGTTCTCTCTTGTGGAAAAGAAGACAATGGACAGAAAGGTGATGGAACAAGAACAAGAGTTCTTGGTTTTTTCCTATATTGCCCCTCCCCAAATCAAGAATATTCACCCATTTTGGTTTTCCAAAAGAAAAAAGTTTAAAATTCCTCAAATCCTCAGGAATACTGTCATTCCTGACCTGTCAGTTTGTGTGTGAGCAACCAAAGGGATCCATTCCATCGCATTTTTTTTCTAAACAGCCAAGGGTGGGGAGGGGATTGTTGGTTTTTTAAGTGAGCTACATTTTCCTGGCTTTCTCAAAACTCAGAATTTTCCCCCAGAAAAGCCTGTCTTGGAACTTTCAGGAAAGCAACAAAAAGCCCATCCTTCCCCAAAGTTTTCCTCTTCCTCCCCCCTCTCCCCCGACATCCTCAAAGCCTCGAATCTGAGCAGCCCTCGGCAAAAAACGAGCAGAAGAACAGCGAAAATCAATAAAAAAAGAACCACCAAACAAGTCCCGTGGGCTGTCCCGGAGGACAGCGCCGTCCCCGTGTCCCTGTCACTCGTCGGCGTCGGGTTTGACGTCGAGCATGGCGTGCAGCTCCTCGGGGGTGTAGCCCAGCAGGCTCTGCAGGTCGCACACGAAGCGGTACACGTAGCGCTTCCCGGCCGTCTTGTGGATGATGTTCTTGTCGTAGTAATAGCGCAGCCCGCGGCTCAGCTTCTCGTAGTTCATCTTGGGCTTGTTTTTCCTCTTGCCCCATCGCCGGGCCACCTGCAGGCAGCAGGGACAGGGAGGAAAGGTCAGCCTGGCTCGCTTGGCAAGTCTGTGTGGATGTTTCCTTCCCACCAGGAAGGGGGAGGATTTTCACAGAATTCACAGAATTCCTCATCATTAAGAGCTGATGCTTGGGAAAACCAGCCTCTGCGCAATGGCAGAACATGGCAGAGCACCCCATGAAGATTTATCTGGGTAATTTCATGGGGTATCTCAGATATATCCTCACATCCCAAGTCCTTCACCCCTTTCCCAAGGTTCTCCTCCACCTTCTGCCAGTTCTAAACCAGATGACACCGACACGCAATGGCCCAGTGCCAGTCACTTTTGCACTTAGGCAGGCTCCAGTGACTCATGGAATTACTTAGGTTGGAAAAGCCCTCTAAAATCATGGAGTCCAATCTTTGCCCAGCACTGATCCATGTCCCCAAGTGCCACATCCACAGAGCTTTTAAATCCCTCCAGGGTGGGGACTCCATGGGCAGCTGTGCCAGGAGATATGGAAGAAATTTCCATTTGGAAAGATGGAATTTCCTCCAATGGAAGAAATTTCCATTTCTTCATTTCCATGAAGAAATGTTCCCTAATATCCAACCTGAACCTCCCCCAGTGCAACTTGAGGCCACTTCCTCTTGTTGTGTCACTGGTACTCCGCAGAAGAGACCAACCCCCACCTTCCAGTCAGGGAGGGGGAAAAAGATCCCATCTGTTCCCCAAAGCAGGGGACAGTCACCCCTCACCTGTACCCAGCCCATCTGAAGAGCTTTGCCACTGCTCCTCTTCCTAAGGTGTTCCAGCTACTTCCCACCAACTTTGGGAACAAACCCCTGCTTCCAAAGGGTGACTGCATCCCAGTTTTCAACAAAATTTCAGTTGGACTCTGATTCCTTGGTTCCCCACAACATACCCATGACCAGAACAAAGTGGCTGCCCAAAGGGAGGAGGAGAGGCTTATCCACACCAATATTTCTGAGGAATTTGGGTTGTGCACTTAATTCCAGGGCACTTTACCTCGTCTGGGTCTGAAAGTTTGAACTCCCAGCCATCGCCCGTCCAGCTGATGAAGGATTGACAGGACTTGTCAGTGAGCAGTTCCAGCAGGAATTGCCACAGTTGGATGGGTCCACTGCCTAGAAAGACAAAGGAAACACGGGATATTAATGCCAGGAAAACACAGTTTGTTCTATCACAGAGGGAGAGAAATTCCCATACAAAAGGTGCTCACTGAATCAAATAAAGCCTTGTCCTGTCAAAAAGAGCCACCAGCAGCCACAGGGCAGGAGCTGAGCTGGGAGTTAAACCCTACAGGTAACAGAGCTTCCTATTTGCAGGAAGAGCTGAATATTCATGCCCTGGAATGCTTCACGTGGAGTTACATAAATAGGATTATTTTTCTGGCACACAAACAGGAGGAGTCACTGCCTTGGCACCGGAGCAGCGCCAGCCCCTCTGTGCCAAAGAGCCGCCGGCCACAGCTGAACTCGGGCAGACTCCGCTTCCCGGCCGTGACTCTTTGCTCTGTGCTGCTGATCGAGATAAGGGGGACCCAGGTACAAGAATTCCTTGGCCCCTTTCCAGGGCATGTTGCTGCAGGAATGGGCTCTGCAGGCTCATGGGGAGGGCGGGGGCACACAGAGCTCCCCAGCCCAGGATCTCCTCACTGGCACAGCCTCAGCAAATCCATAAGGAACCTCCCTGTGGCTGCTGCTCCCCTGGCCCAGCTGGAGAGGCACGAGGTGATGCAGAGCATCCCATGCCATGGGCATTCCACCTCTCCTTCCACACCTGCTCTCCACCTCCCCTCCATCGCTCACTCTGGCCATCACCAATTTGTCCCAGTGAGAGCCTGCGGCGGGGTTTGGCTGGAGTCATGGAGAAGTTTGGAAATATTTATCTCTTCCTTGGGCTTGTCTCCCAATCCAAGGTAGAGGAGAAGCCCCGGAGCTAAAATCTCTTTGATGAGCAACTTCCAAATGTGGCCACACCCCAAGTATTGCACTTAGCTGTGGGTAAGGTGTTTTGGGAAGAGACCCTGCCATGGTTTAAACCCAGCTTGGAATAGATCATTAATAATGACAATAATTATAATGAGACAGCCAGAGGAGAGAGGAAATTATTTATCCCACAGGGAATTGCACAGGCTGGATTAGCTGGGGTAATCCCAGTGCTCTCAGCACTGAGCAAAGCTTCAAGCAGGGAAAAAATGATTCATGGGCTCAGAAAAAGGGATGGAGCCCAGCCTGTTTCCAGGAATGACAATGGATGCTGTCCGAGCTGTGGCTGTGGGATAACCAACGGAGGGAAGGGAGGGCTGCTCCTCTTCTCCACAAAGTTTAAAATTACTCAAAAGCTGCTGGGGAGGAGGAAATGAGAGAGCTGCCTCCAGGACACGGGAATGGCCGTGTCCCATCCACCCCTTCCCAAATTGTTTCCCTCCTGTTATCCCTGTGAAACTGCTCCAGGGCTTTGTCAGCGCCAGGCCTGGGGGTTATCACAGCCACAGGCAGGGCAGGGCAGGGCAGGACAGGGAGCTCCTGGCTCATTCTGCTGGAAAAGGGAAGGGACTCGGCAGGGAAAGGCTCCAGCCTGCCGCTCCTCTGGAGCTTGCCAAGATGTTGACTCCAAACCACGCTCTCCAGTAGGGATGGAGCTGGATTATCCACGCCAAAATGAGGGAGGAAATTCAGATGACGCCTTTGCCTCTTGTTGAAAGGGAGGAGCAAAAAGCCTGGCCTGAAGTGTCACCACATCTCCAGGCTCAGGCCTATTTATAGCAGTGAGCTCTAAATGCAGAGAAAACACTGGGAAAAAGGTTTAGTGGCTGCCTGAGGACTTCCACAGGTGAATTCCCAAGGGGATGAGTTCTCTTGGCCCATCTGGCCTTACACCAACTCCCCCCACACAGCCAGGAAGCCTCCAACACCCAAATCGAGTTAGCAGAGACACAGCCCAAGTGTCCAAGGCCAGGTCCATCCCCTCTCATTGATTGTCTCCTGCCCAACTGAAGAATAAGGATTTTTAGTTGATTCCTTCTCCAAAATAAGGAGGATGGAAATTCATCACCTGGGTACTGGGTTCTTGGGTGAGGAACTGCCCTCAAAATGCCCCTGGGCCATCCTGGCCCTGCAGGATCTTTGGAGGTTCCAGCCTCACTAACCCTGAGCCAATGGCCAGTGCCACTCCTGTTTGGTTGCCAGTTGGCAGGAAGAGGTGCTGGGAAACCCAGGAATTCTTGCCCTCTCTGCAGCAAGCAAGGTAGGGCTCCTGCCACCGCCCCCAGTGCCACCCTGCTGGGTATTTCGGGATTTCCAAGGAAGTGGTGTCATCTTTGGAACAGGGATTCCCAAGGTCTATTCTGAGCTGCCTGCAGGACACGCGTAAAACCCCAAATTCCTCTTGCTGGACAGGCAATTATGTGAGGAATGTGTTTGTGCAGGGCTCCAGGCATGTCCCAGCTCCTGTAAACACCCCCTCCCTGCCCGAGGGGGAGGCAGTCGAGCCTGGCAGATGTGGCACCGCTCCGAGATGGCAGCAAGGTGGCAGGAGCCAAACCCCAGCACATGCCCAGGCCTGTGCCCCAAATCTGCACTGGCAGGGAGGAGAACAGAGCAGGGAACAGTGCTGGAGGTCAGGGCATCATCTGCTGCAGCTGTAATTAGTGCTGGGAGGGAGATCTCCACAAATGAGCCACTCTGCAGCCAGCAAGGAGCAGGGAATATCTTCCCATAGGATTTCAAGGTGGCTCAGGCAGCAATGCCACTCCCCTCAATGCCACTGGGCGAGCAGGAAGCTCCAAGGCTTGTCCCTGCACCCCAAACCTCGTCATCCACAGGAGCTGGGAACAGTGCCCATTTTCCATCCCTTGTGCTCCAAGCCTTCCCCTCATCCCAGCCACAACTGGAAATCCCCATCAGGATGCCAGGCTGGGCTCACTCCATGGGATCCCATGGGTTGGGATCACTCCACACAGCCAGGCTGTCCCAAGGCCACCAGGTGCATCCCACCACGGGATCTGCTGCCTTGGTCATCCCAACACAACCACCTGTTCCCACAGCCTGGACTGGGAGGCAGCTCCAAGCGTGAGGTGGAAGGGCACAAGGCAGCTTTTATGGCATTGCTCCCTCCACATACATCCAAGGGCTTCCCAGAGTAGACCCAGCCCTGGCTGGGGACTGGGGGCAGCCCCTGCTCCACAAAAGACAAGGGGAGGACTCAGAGGAGTGGGGGTGTCCTCCCACCCCGCTGCGACCTCCTGCACCCATGGGGCTGCTAAAAATAGCACCCACAATGGGGGCCCTGTCTGAGCTTGGTGGCACTGAACAGGGTCCTTCAGCAGGGACTGTCACACCACAGGAATTCTGCGGCGTCAGGGGGAAAATATTCCTCTTGGGCCGGGTGTCAGTCGGAATTGTGGGAACTGGGAATCGCTGCCCGAGCGGGGCTTCCTCAGCACCAAGCCCTGATGGTGTCCCCAGAGCAAAGGGTTTGGTGCCACGCCATCCCTGTGCCATCCTTCCCTGGTCAGGGCAGGTCCCCCACCTCCTTTCCAGCCACAGGGATACCAACCTCTGCCGGGTGGGGCCGTTCCAGTGGCACTGACGGTGGCACTGCCCGGCTGGGGCAGACGGGCACCGCACGGGGAGGGCACAGCCCAGCCCTGTCATCTCTCTCAGGACGGTTTTGCACATCCACCCCTCCCAGTGGCCTCTGTTTTGTTTCCCTTGGTTCAAACAAGACAAGAAGGCAGAAAAACCCCACCTACCAACCCCCAGCGAGGCACCTTTGCCTGGCGCTCTGCGGTTTGTGGTTCCAACCCCACAAAACAATCGGCCCTGGCAACGGCTCCAAAACAGCCCCTGCCCCACTCACCTGCCCACCCTGCCCCACCCTTGGAGGGCACCACGGTCCCCAAATCCCCCAAAGTGTTGGAAGTGCTGGTCCTCATCACTCCCTCGTCAAAGCAGTTCCCACAACTCCTGCCCAGCTCCTGCTCAGGCTGGTGCAGGCATCAGACAGTGCAAAGTGGTGGAGCTTGGATGGAGCATCTCCAAAGAACAGGTGTGAAAAAGCAGGAGGCAGCCCAGGAGACTCCTTCCTCCTTCCTTAGGGAGCAACCTGGCCATGACTGCAGGCAGGAGAGCAGCCAGGGGGCCAGTCCAGGCCAGAGCTGCTTCCCTGCTGCAGCTCTCAGGAACGGGACATTGGGAGGGCTGATCTCATAGAATCTCATGAGTGGGAAGAGACCCACACAGATCATCAACTCCAGCTCCTGGCTCTGCATGGGACAGCCCCAAGAATCCCACCCTGTGCCTGAGAGCATTCTCCCTGAACTCAGAGGCTGACTCCAGAGGCACCTGGAGGGGTTTTGTGAGCTCCACATGCCCCTGACGGTGGTCCTGCAGCCACGAGCTGCCGAGCAGCACCAGCTGCTGCCCCCCATCACCCCCCGGGCTGGAGGAGCCCTGGGGAGAGCTGAGCTCTGCCACGCTTGGGCAGCGGCGCGTGGGGCTGCGTTTGCTCTCGTCTGCACGTCTGGCAGCTGGGGCAGAGCCACTGAACCAGCCCAGGGCCCACCCTCGAGTCCCCACCCTGGGGAGGCCAGAAGGGCACTGAGCCCATTGGGCCCTGCCTGAGGCAAAAGGGGCAGGAGCTGCTGGGTGGTCACCCTGAAGTCACCTGGAAGGGCAGGTGAAGGACATGAGCCAGGAGGGGCAGGACGTGAAGGACATGAGCCAGGAGAAGCAGGGTGACACCACCCCCCGCATCCCGGTAGGGCCAGAGGAGCTGCTGTGCTGCTGTGCACAGGCAGGGCATGCCTGCATTCCCAAACTCCTGTGCCATGCCTGCAGATGCCCACATGGACACTGTGCTCCAGCAGTGCAGGCAGGGAAGGTGCTGGAATCCGGGAATGCTGCTGCACAGGCTGGGGAGGGGAAGGCAAGGACAGCCAGAGCACTGGAGTGTGGCAGGAAAGGGGACGGGAGGCAGCTGCTGGCATTTTTGGGTGCTGCTGGCCACAGCACAGGGGGGATCTCGCCTGTGGAGGCTCCAGAGCAGCAGCACAGCACCAGGGGGAGGGGCAGCAGCACCTGAGCTGTCCTGAAAGAGACCCACTTTCCTTGGCAGCACCTCGACTTTCTTGCAAAACAGCAGCTGTGCTTTCACTGCTGGGTCACAGATAAGCATCGCTCACAAACAGAGCCTGGGAGGCTCCAGGCTCTGCAGCACAGCCAGCTCACACTCTGCAGGGGCTGAGGCACAGCTGGGCCCCAGGGCACAGCCCTGTGGGTGCTGATAGAGGCTCAGCAAGGTCTGGCCTGGGCAGGTCCAGCTCAGCGGGGTCAGGGTGGGATAACATCTGTGAAGGAGGCTGCTCCTGCACTGCCTCCGGAACTCCTACTGCCCAGCAGGACAACGGGGATGCTCTGAGAGGGACACTCAGGGCATGGGTGACATCAGCTGGAAGGGGCATTAACTCTTTAAGTGCTGGGACTGGCTTTAAAGGATCAGCACCTCCCTAACCAGGCCCAGAGCAGAGGACAGGCAGCAGCAGCCATACAACCCCAGTCTTGCATCTGTGGGATCAGGGCTTGCTGTGCACTCACCTCAGCTCTCCCATCCCTCTCTCCTCCCTCTGGAACACAAGGATGGCCCTGCCGTGTGCTCAGTGATGTGGAGCAGCACTTCTGGGCCGTGGCAGCACCGACACCATGGATGGAAAGCCCCGGAGTGTCAGTCCTGCCCACCACAGAGCAAACAAACCCCACAAGCACATAACTTGGCTGCCAAACCACACAGCTGCTCGAGGGAACCCAAAACCAGCTCAGTGCTGAACGGCCACGGTGAACCAGCAAGGTCTGTCTGAGCCTCCTGTGGCCCTGCAGCACCAGGGGAGTGGCAGCACAGGCTGCAAACACCAGCCCAGGGCACAAAGATCCAGCTGAGTTTATCCACCTGGTGCCAGGGCTCCTGCAGGATGCTGGTGGCCATGGGAATCACCAGAGGCTGCGGGATCCAGCACAGGCACAGCCCCAGGGGATGTGGAGGCAGAGCTGAGCTGGCTTTAGCCCAGCTGGGCTCAGGCACTGGAGGGATCTCTGCCCACTCACAGCAAACATGGCTCTGCTGCTGAACCACAGAGCTTAGACTGAGCTCAGCTGAGCCAGCGGGAGGTTTAGCACTGAACACACATCCTGAGCCATCCCTCGCCTGGATTTCATGTTTGCACTCTGTGTCATGGCAAAGAAAATAAAATCTGGCTCAATGAAGAATCTCAGAATCAGAGACTCTCCTGAGCTGGGAGGGACCACCAGGATCATCCATTCCAGCCCCTGTCCCTGCACAGACCCCCCAACAACCCCACCCTGTCCATCCCTGGCAGCGCTGTCCAAAGGCTCCTGGAGCTCTGGCAGCCTCGGGGCCGTGCCCATTCCCTGGGGAGCCTGGGCAGTGCCAGCACCCTCGGGGGAAAGAGCCTTCCCCTGATCTCCTGCCTGACCCTCCCTGGCACAGCTCCAGATGTTCCCTCAGGTAAAATTCAAGCTGTCCAAGCTTTGAGCCAGCTCCAAACTCAGGTGTCCAGGGCTGGCCCTCCCTGCAGTGATGGAAACTGAAGTTCACCAACTCCTGAGCAATTACATTTCTCCTTCAAAAAAAAAAGATAAGAAAATTGCATCAACCTCTCTCTGAGCAACCATGGCAACTTGTTAAAATAGGTCAAGATGTGGGGGCAGATAAGGCAGCTCTGAAAGGCTGCTCAGAGCCGGGTGAAGAACACATCAAACGCAAACGGAGCTTCCGCCAAAATGCACCTTCTCAGCCCAAAACGCGCCTCTGGGGCAGATACCATCAGAGATGTGCTGGGGCCACCTCCCTGGGCCTGCTAACAGCACCTGAACAACACTGTCAGGTCCTTAAAGGCAGGACAGAAACTCTGGGGATGAGGGATGCAATGTCCCTCTTCACCCTGCCAGGCCCAGCAGGGCCACCACGAGGAGGGGGCTGGTGCTGGGTGCCCTCAAGTGGAAATGGAAACCCAAAGTGTTCTGGGCTCCTGGGCTGGCAGAGCCCTGCTCTGCTCCTTGGGAGGCTCCACCTCCTCGGCAGAGCCACAGGCAGAGCCCAGACTCTGAGTTCCTCTGCTCTGGCTGCCAGACAGCACTTCCTCCCCCGAGTAAAGTAAGAGTAAAGCACAGCAATGCACAAAGAGGCCTGAGCTCTGCCCGAGTCCCACCCTGAGCTCAGCTGGCCCAGGCCAGGCCTCCAGCACTTCTCAGTGGGCAGCCTGAGCGGGGTTTTCCTCACTGAC
This sequence comes from Ploceus nigricollis, assembly GCA_013399945.1. Taxonomy (NCBI): domain Eukaryota; kingdom Metazoa; phylum Chordata; class Aves; order Passeriformes; family Ploceidae; genus Ploceus; species Ploceus nigricollis. The sequence continues at coordinate 901,053 of VXBC01002703.1, read as the reverse complement.
ACAGACCCAGAGAGTGGGGAGTGCCCAGTTCTCCTCCAGTTTGAAACTCAACATGTTCCACTCGCTCTCCCCAGGCCCTGATCTCAGAGTGACCCAGCTCTGGCTCCCTTTGCTTGGAAAACCCAGAGCTGAAGGTCTGGGGGCTTTAAAATGGCTCAGAGGACATCTCTGGAGTCACTGACTGCCAGGATCACCTGTCCAGGGACCTTTCCCAATGGCAAAAGTTGGCTCTGCTGGCTTGAGCACTGAATATTGCTCAGCAGCCTTTGGAGCAGGCAAACAGAGCTCCAGCCAGGGATTCCAGATTTCCCTCTCCACATTTAAAGCCTATCAAGTGAAGCAATGCAAAAATTAAAAAAAAAAAAAAAAAATCAGGCATTCCCACTTATTGATCCCACCAAAATGCCTGAGCCAAGGGATTCTCTTCCCAGCTCCAAGAGGGGTTGGAAATGAGAGGAAGGAAAATGTTACACAGAGCAAAGCATTTGGAATTGTGCTCTGGCATTGCATGAACCCAAGTCTCCCCTTCCCGAAGGCACTGCTCCAAGGACAGCCTTTGGGGTGCAAATATTCCTTGGAAAAACACAGGGTCCAGCCACTGACTTCAGCTCCTCGCCTCTCTCCAGGGGTGGTTCCTCTGCACTCTTTTCCATGAGCAACAGCAAACGTGGAGAGAAATATCCAGCTTGGAAAAGAATGCTCCTGATTTTGCCAGCACCTCGGTGCCTCGGTTTCCCCAGCTGTTCAAATGCATCCTGGGCTCCTGCACACCCAGAGCACTTCCAGGTGCCACAGGGAAAGGCACTGGCAGGAGAAAATAGGAATAAAAATAGGAACAAAAAGAGCAACTTGTGCTCAGTGGTCTCTTTTCTCAGGAACATCGATTTCCACAGCACAACAGAGAATGAGCCCCAGATCAGTCCCTCCTCTCCCTCCCCAGCACCCCCCTCAAGCCCCAGTCCATTCAGGAATGCAGAGCACTCTCACACTTTGCATGGACTTGGTAGAGTCTCATTCAGCAGACAGAGCTGAGCTCTCTTTCTAACTAAAGCTATAGCAACAAACCACTTCCTTTTTTACACTCCTAAAATTATCTGCCCACCTTTCCTCCCCCCTGCAGCTCTCCCCACCCTCACAAAGGCTCGGTGGCAGCCCCAGATGAGCCGTGCGTGGGAGGACACTTGGGGACAGCCGCACCTCAGGACCTGCTCTGAACCTGGGGATGATCTTTATCGGCACAAACTCTTTCCACCAGCTGCTCCCAGCTGGGGCAGGACAGATCTGAAGGTGCAGAGCAAGGGGAACTGGCAGGAGGCTGCCCCAGAGTTTTCCTCAGAGCACAGGGAAAAGCCATGGCACAGAAGGGCTGGAAAGGATTAGCTCAGCTTTAGCTGGAACTCCCATCCCACCAAGTTTCTGTCCTTGGACATGCCAGATTGCTGAAGGGCTGTCATAAAGAGCCAGAGTTTCCATGGCCTATCACCTTCTCATCTCTCCCAGCTTGGGGAATGGAAAATGTTTGGGATGGCTCTGGCAGTGCCCCATCCCTGCCTCACACCAAGGTACAGCGGGGCCTCCTCTGTGCCAGAGGGAGAGGATCCATCCCCACACACAGAGCAGTGCTGGAGATGAGGCTGCTCCTGCCCTGGGGGGAAACCACAACCAAGTGGCCACCAGTCACCAGCACAGGGGCTAGAGACTCTGCAGCACCTCCTGTTCAGGAACCAAACCAGCCCCAGCTCCTCCACAGCCAGCCAGGGGCAAACAGAGAACAAGGCATTGAGTGCCCTGTGCCCAGCCAGGTGCCACATCCCCCATGAGCTGTGGGATGTGTGGGATGCCCATGCTCAAAGGAGATGCAGCCCTGAGCTGATCCCAGACACCCCAAAACCCTCCCTCCCACCCCTGCACCAGCCACAGCGAGCTGGGGCAGCCCAGAGTGCCCCGAGCCTCTGCCCCTGAGGACAGGGAGGTGCTCCCTGAGCTGCACAGAGGGGTTCCAGGATGGTGCCCTACCTGTGTAGCCAGCCAGGGCAGCAGCAGGAATGACAGGCTTGTCCTTGTTCATGTCGGCCCGGTCCCGCACATAGTCCTTGAAGGTGCCCTTGGGCTTGTGGCTGGGCAGGGTGGCAGGGTAGTCCTCAGAGTCGAAGCTGTCATAGGAGGGGACGCGCTGCAGGCTCTGGAAGGAGGACTGGCTGCTCCAGGACTGCGTCAGGCGGTCACAGCTGTCATAGCTCTCTATGCTCTCGAAGGAGTCCTGGCCTCCCAGCTTACCTGGGGGAGGCACAGCAGGTGAGACAGGCCTGGCAGCACAGGGGGCCTCACCTGGCCAGCACAGGCTGCTTCACCTCAGCACTATGCAGGCACGGGGCAACTGATGCTGTTCCTTTGCATCCCATCTCCAAACTAAGCACAGCCCAGAGCTGCAATATTTTTCTCTTTGCCATTCAGAGCAGGGCTGAGCCCTGGAAAACTTCAGGCAGAAGAGCAAGGCAGAGAGAGACAGGGGAAAAACCCAAATCTGGCCCTCTCTACCCAAGACTGGTGCCTGGGGCTGACTGGAAATGGTCCCTCATTTCCAATTTCAGAGACATAATTCACTTTAGATACTCAAGGCTGAGCTCAGGAGCCTAAACATGGGCACTCCAGGGCCTCTTTATTCAGAGGGTGGGGAGGCCCTGGCACAGGGTGCCCAGAGCAGCTGTGGCTGCAAGGCCAGGTTGGATGGGGCTTGGAGCAGCCTGGGACAGTGGAAGGTGTACCTGCCCATGGCAGGGGTGGAACCAACTTTAAGGTCCCTCCCAAGTCAAGCCTTTCTATGATTCTTTGATTTCTGTGATTCTCTTGCTGCTGAAGGATACTGGAGGTCTCTAGTAAATCCCCCATCACATCTGCCAGCCCTATTCAAACCCTGCTCAGGCACACCCAGCTCCTTGAATTTGGATGTTTCTTCCCAAACTACACAGCAGCCTTTTGCTGCCATCTGTTCCAGCCAGCCCCAAATCCCCAGGCAGCAGCAGGTTTGATGGAGGAGGAGAGCCAATGGCTGAGAGCTCCAACAGCTTTTTCCAGCTCTGGTAAGGTGAGCACAGCTGGTTTGTGTCAAAGTCACTCTCTGGGGTATTTTTAGTTGAAGCCAGAACATGAGAAGCCAGATCCTCAGCACTGCTGATTTACACCCCCAGAGCCAGCCCTGCACTGAAACAGAGCTAAAAAAGGCCCCAAAGAACAAACTGAAGTTGCAGCCTCTGATCTCCCTACTCTACTGATTGCTCAACATCTTTCCTGACAAGCTACAAGCGTAACAGGATCATTCAAGTTCACTAATTTCCCAAACCCAGCTAAAAACAGCTGCTGGGATTGTGCAAGAGCTCCTGGAGAAATTTCCATTGGCAGAGCTACCCACAGCCTAGGCCCAGAGAGCAAATCCCAGGGGACAGGGAACGTGGAAGGGCGCTGGCACACGCCCCCAAATATTTGTTGTGTTGTAGTTTGAAGAGCACTTGCTGTGAAAAGACTCAACTACTGCAGGGCCTGCCCTGATTGCTGGGAGCTGGGATCCATTGGCTTCATTCTGCCCTGTTCCAAACTGGTTTCTATTTTCTTTTCATTTTTTGAGGATTTTCACGCTCCAATCCTGAATCCTGCTCAGGAGAACACAACGCTGCTCTGTGTGTGTACACTAATTGGCATAACCAATTCCCTGAGCAGTCCTGCAGCACAGGCTCATTTAGAAAAGGAATTAAAATCTGACAGAGATGTGATTTGTGTCAATCCATTGAAAATTCACCTAAATTCCACCAAGATGGAACAATCACGCCCTGCACTTACTCAGGAGAAGCTTAAATGAGTTTGGCAGCTCCACTCCTCAACCAGCCACCCTCCCTGACAGGGGAGAGAGAAACAGCTCCTGTGGGACCCCAAAATTTCCTCCTAAAGGCCCCACAGAAGGTGAGTGTCTGCAAAACCTTCACCCTGAGGTGATGCTGAAGGGCTTGACTTTGTGTCAGACTAACCTTGTAAGACAGTGCAAGGCAAAGACGGACGTAAATATAAATTAACTGGGCTCTGCTTTTTATTAAGGCTTTCCCCTGCCCCTGGGAGGGTTTGTGTCCCCCAAAGGCCCTTCCATGGCTGAAATGCAGCACTGGTGTGAGCACAGCCTCTTGCAATCAGTGTTCCTGTCTTTGCTAACAGCAGCAGCCAGGGCTCTCTGTTCCCTCCCCTGAAACCATTTTTAGGTTTGCCACTGAGAACAGGCTCGAGGTGCAGTTGCAAAAGCCTTCCTGAACCATTGCACTGTGAGAATGATGAAATCACCTGTGTTAAAAAAAAGGTCAAGAAAAGGGAAAGACATTGCTGAAATTTAGGCAGAAAAACAACCCCAAAAAGAGAAGTTTACCCAAAATTAAAACCCTGCTGCCCTTCTGGCTCAGGTCACCCCTCTCAGAAGGAGAGGCAACAGCACAAAAAACAACTTCCCTGTAATTGGCTCTCCCAGCCTGGAAAAAGAGTGAGAAAGTTCAAATGAGCTGCATGTGCCACGCAGCCCTGGAAAGCAGCTCTGGCTCTCCTGGGAAGGCAGCTCATCCTCAGCTCTCTGGATAAATGGGTTTAACTGCTCCACATCAAACCTGGCTCACAGCACCACGTCACTGTAACGAATTCTGGGGCTGAGGACACCTGGATTCCATTTTGGGGGATGGCAGGGTCACATCTCTTCCCTGTGCCTCAGGTTCCCTACCTGGAATCTGGAGATAATGATCCCACTTGTGAGGGACTTTGAGCTCGATGAATTCAACTTTTTGCTTTGAACAGAGACAGAGCCACATGCCCAGCCTGGCATCACTGATGTGATCACAAAGCAATCAGACATGTGGCCCCACGTGTTCCTAGTCTCACAACATTAATTGGGAAGGTATTTGGGCTCAGATCCTCCCAAGTGTTCAGGTGTTTAAATCCCACCACCTCAAACAGGAATCATGCACCTATAACTCTTGGAGAGGAGCCTTTGGGGGGTCCTTAGCTCTGCTGCTGCCTCAGCCCCTGACATCTGCACCTCGCATCCAAGTCAGAATTGGCTACAGCAGAATATTTCAAACAAGCAGCCATCAAATCCCTGGACATAATGGACAAAGGCTTCAGATCACAGAGTGCAAAACTCTTCAGAGCCTTCAACAGCAATTCCTGATGAGAACTTGTGAAGAATTTGGGGGGATTTGCCTGGGCTTCTAAAAATGGGATTTCTACAAGCACCCAGCAGTTTGTCCTCCCTGATAACATGAAAGTTCAGTTCAATTTCACAGCACCAGAAACATGGCTCTTCTGCAGAGCATGTAAAAACAGGCAGCAGAGCAGGGAAAGAAAGACCTTCCTCGAGTTTTCCCTGGAGAGAAGGGCAGGGAGGGCTCAAAGCCACCAGGGAAGCCAGCATGTGTTGGGAGAGGGCTGTGTCAGCACTGCCCAGCTCCCTCAGTGCTCCCAGAGCCATTCCCTCGGGAGGGAAGGTGAGAGCAGCAGGAATCCAAGCCCCTGTCGGACAATACCCTTTTCTAGAACTTTCATAGTTCTAGTTCTCCAAAGTATCTAGTCTTATTTACAAAGCTATCCTTTAAAACTTTTTTCCTAACTCCACTTCTCTGTCAACAACATCTGTCCTACTCCATAGCATTTCTAAGTCAGCATTTCTTATCTCCAAGTTTACCTACAAACACAGTGTAAGCCTGAAACCCTAAAACCTCTCTCCAGATTCATTTCCCACGAGGCCCCGTTTAAGCCTGGCTTTACCTCGGCTGGCACGGCCCATGCACATGTTGTCTGGTGTCACCACCTCCTGCTTGATGGAGAAGTAGTCGGTCTGCAGCGCGTCCTGGGGCGGCTCGCGCAGCAGCACCGCGGGGTAGTCGCTCTCGTACTTGAGGGACAGCAGCTCCTCCGAGCTGATGGGGTGCAGGGTCTGGTAGGACTCGGTGATGAAGCTGGGCTCGGAGAACTCGGAGGGGGGCACGCACTGGGCGTGCTCGATGCCGTAACCTGGGGGCACAACAGGAGTCAAACCCCGCCCAAAACCAGCCCCAAGGACCCAGAGCATCCCACACCCCCACCCCTAGGCACTGCTTTGGGCGAGGGGTCCAGAAGCTACAGAGATGGGGTCTAAAAATGCAGCATTTAGCAAAATAAGACACCCCCGACCATCCTTGATGCTTTGCACCAAACTCCTCCCAGGGGAGCTGCCAGAAGGAAAAAGCTGGAAAATCCTGGGGAGTGGGGTCTCATCAGAGGAGCAACAGGGTAAAAATGTTTCATTGCTGATTGGGAAAGGTGAGTCCCTTGCACAGCCACCTCTCCCCAGTGCCAGAGCCTGGGATCCCAATCCACAGAATCATGGAATACCAGAATCTCAGGAGGTTTTGGATTGGAAGGGAACTTAAAATTCATCCAATCCCACACCTACCAGGGGCAGGGACACCTTCCACTATCCCAGGTTGCTCCAAGCCCTGTCTAACCTGACCTGGGACAATTCCAGGGATGGAGAGTCCACAACCTCTCTGGGCACCCTGTGCCAGGGCCTCCCCACCCTCACTGCAAAGGATTTCTCCCTCACACCTTATCCAAATCTCTCCTCTTCAGGTCAGTTAGGCTTTTTGCTCATTCATGAAATATCACCCAGATTTCCAATGCCCTTAAAGAACATCTCCAAAGCAATGGCAATGGGAAGTGCAGGAGGGCAGGTGGAGACGCATCCCTTTCCTTGCTAGGCTCCTCCCTGGCAATCCAGCATTAAGCCTTTCCCCCCATTCCCTCCTTTTTTAACAGGTTTTTACAATTCCCAAACTCAGGTGTGCTGAGGCTGCTTTCAAAGTCAGCTGAGTTACAGCTTCAAACAAACAGTGCTTGAAAACATCAGATGTTGGCACACAAGGCAGCCACCAAAAAGTACAGGAGGCTTCCAAATCAACTCTAAACCCTTGGAAAAACAACATCACCCTTTGCATGGTGCAGTCCTATTGTGGTGCAGACAAACCTCTGCTCAAAGGTGCTTCCAGGCATGATAATGGTGATAATTGACACTGCTAATTGAGACTTACTAATGAAGTAGTCTGAGGTGTAGCGGGACTCGGGGTATGTGGTGTTCACTCCGTTTGCTGGGTACGGTTTCACCTCTTCTGCAAAGAGGAAAGGAAGGAAATGTCACTAGTCGAAGGCACACGGAGCTGTGCAAGACTTGCTGTGACACAGAGAGCCCTGAACTTCCCAAAATCTCCTCCCCAGGTTAAACTGGGACATTCTGAGCAACAGAAATGAATTCAGAGCTGAAATCCCACAGAAACCTGGGGCACGTGGGGTCCTTGGGGAATTCCTGCTGCAGGTATGGCTGAACTTAAAACAAAAAAACAACCCAACCCAAATAGCAACAACTTTCTCAGCCAGGGCTCCAGGAGGCTCTGAGCTCCCAGCTGCATCATTTCCTTGCTTGCCTCAGGCTTTGTCACCTCTCCTTCTCCTGGGGGTTGCTGAGCACACTTCCATGTGTGAGCTCCTGGAAAAACTCCCCACACAAGGAGAGCTGTTTTCCTGGAAAAGGTGTATATGAGGGAGTGGGTGACCCATCCCAAACCCAGCTCCTCTAACCCCAAACCCGCGTGAATTCCCAGCCTGTGCAGCGCCTGATGCAGGCAGAACATTCCATGTTCAAAACTGCTTTGTCTCACTGTCCCTGACCCCACTCCCGACAGAGACTCCTCCATGTATATATGGTCAAAATGCCAAATTTCAGCTTTCCATAGGCATAACTCACTGGCAGAGAGCATGGAGCATGTCAAAGCATGGATTCCCTGTGGCTTTTTCCAAGCACTTCGCTCCTCCTGGGCTGTGCTGAATTTGCTTTCCCATGTAAAAGCCACCCTGCCCCTACCCCAAAATTTTTTTCCATGAACACCTGACTCATTCCAGCATGGCATTCTGAGCAGGGATACTGGGATGGGAGATTTTCTTTCCTTTAACCAAAGCAAGGCCCCCGAGCAGCTCTGGGCTGGGTTTGTTTCTGCCCTAGCTCTGGAGAAGCCGAGCACAGATAACGCACGTTCCCCTGTGAGGAGCCTAAATTTGGCCCTCTCCCCTGGGGGCTGCAGGCTGGAAAATATTCCCTAACAAAAGGAGGGGCTGTGCAAACCCAGAGGACTAATGAGAAATGCTCTGTTCCGCTCCCCACAGTGTCTGCCAAGGGGCAGGGGTGACCACAGAGCAGGGGAGAACCTTCGGCTGTGCTTAGAGTCAAGTGCAGGGCACTGCTGACTGCTGGTAACTGAGGAGGTTATTTTAGGAAGAATTATGGAAAAGTGAGCCTGAAAGTACCCAAATCCATGCAGGGAAAAGGCATCCATGTGCTGTTTTTAAACCCTGAGCAGGCTGTGGTACGTGAGTCACGCAGTGCTCACAGGGGACAGTGTCAGCTCAGGGCACAGTGGGGTCACAGCCTGTCCCAGCACGACCCCGGGCCAACAGCACAGGTAAAGCCAGGCATTTCGGGGTTAAGAACCACTCCCATCCCCGGTGATGATGATGGGGAAGATGGAGAGACAAATTGGAGCCCTGGCTGAGCCTGGAGACACCTGGATCTCTTCCATGTCACATCCAGGCGCAGCGGGAGAGCCCCAGCTCCTCCTGCACAGGCAGAGATGTGGCAGAGACAGCTCTGTTCTGTCTGGACAGCACCAGCACAGCTCTGCTCAGGGCTGGAGATGAGCCCCAGCACTTACAGGGAACAGAAACCAGGCCTGGGGGGAGGCTGGTTATTTCTTGGGAGCTTTTTGTCACCCACCAAATACCTCACTGGAAATGTGTTCAGAGCCCACCAGGGGAGCAAGGGTCCTGCTTGTGCAAGAGTGACAAAGTCACCAGTGAAACCAAACAGGCAACAGAGATTTCTGGGTTCCCAGGGCAACACCAACAGTGTGAAGACACAGAAATTCAGCTTTATTCATTTTCAGCCTTTCAGAAGAAGAGTTGCAGCAGGCACAAAGATTTTCAGCTTCTTTGAAAAACTCCTCCCTATCCCAGGCCTTTGTACCACCAATACTGCAGTGTCTGAATACCCACACACGTCAGTGCTCTCTGAAATTATGATTCCCCTACCAATTCAGTGTCTGAATATCCATGTGTGTCAGTGCTCTCTGAAATTATGATTCCCCTCTGCCATAAATTTACAGCATCAAGTCCATCTCCATGTGTGGGGAATCTGCAGGAAGGAGGTGCAAACCCAGCCCTGCAGTCAGTACCTGCAGCACATCCCACCCTCTCCAGTGGGCACAGCCCAAAAAATCGCAGAATTACAGAATTCTAGAGGGTTGGGTTGGAAAAGACCTCCAAGACCAGCTACTCCCAACCATGGGCAGGGACAGCAGGGAAGAAGGGCTGTGGGAAGGTGCAAGCAATGGCTCATTGCAAGCAGAAATTGGGCTGACCACAAGGTTTGGCTTTGTTTGGTTAAACTGCTCGGTGTTGATCCAAGCACTCCGTGAAAAATATGCAAAACAAAAGGGACAGACCAGATTTAGAGCCCAAGAGCAGGAAAACAGCCTGGCCTGCCCAGAGCCCGGGAAGGGCCATGTTTACCTTCTGCAAACCACAGGTAGCAGTAAAATTAGTAATGGGCAATTAACATCCATTTGTCAATGGTTTCCTGGAAGGAATAACTGTGCTCCCCCTCCCCTTCCTGCTACCAGGGTCAGTAGGACAGCACAGGGGACATTCCAGGAAAGCAAACAGCTCTCCAGAGAAAGGACCTGGAAAAAGAGCTCAGGTGTGCTGCAGCTCCTGCTTGTGGCTCAGGTAGAGGTGCTCAGCTCCTCACCAGCTCCTTAGAAACCACCCCAGTGTTCCTGGGCATCCAGACATGGAAAATTAACACCCTAAATCAAAGTGTGCGTCCCCCGTCACTGAAAGTTAATGCCCTTGGATGCTGTCATGCAGGGAATGGCACAGATGGCTTCTCCTCCCAGAAATGCTGGTTTTGGGGACATTGAACACCCTTTTTTTGGGACATGGAACAAAGCAAAGCGGCTTCCAATCACCACTGGGAAATTCGGGTAGGATTTTGGCTGTATTCCTGTACCCAGTTCCAGTGGAGGAAATAGTAAAATTCACAACAGGAGCTGAACAGGCTGAGGAAAAATGATTTGGAAAATCCCACCACGGATTCCAGGGAGGCAGAGCGTCCCTGCCCCCTGGGGATCCCTGCCAAGCAGCCAGCACAAACACTCAGCCTCTCTGAGGCACTGCCAGGATTCCCCTTGCCTGCTGCTGTTGGGATGCCCATTTGGAATCCTGCTGAAAAGCTGGGCTTTGGAAGATGTTTTTCCTGGGATTAAAGCTCAAGGTGAACACCTCGTGGTCTATGGAAAGCCCCAGAACCAAGCTGGCCAGGATGCCATGAATTGTTCACCCGGGACACCCCAGGACTGACCTTTCTGCAGGATCTCCAGATGTTCCCAGAGGATATCTCCCACAAAGTCAGGCGCCAGCTCCAAGAAGCACTCCTTGCCCAGGGCACAGAGGGCAGCTCCGTTCATGCAGAACTTCTGGAAATCCACTTCCTTCAGGCTGAACTCGTTCACTGCCCACATCACCCAGTCCCGCACGTGCGTCTCCGTCCACTGCTGGGGGTCTGCAGAGGGACCCAGCAGTGAGCACCCACAGGCACTTTTCCCAGGAAAACAGGGCACAGACAGTGCTGCAGCTGCCCTGCACCAGCACAGCCTCATCCCTGGAGACTCACAGCCCCCTGGCATCAGGGTGTGAGGAGCACCATGCCCAGGCTGGATCAGCCTTAATGTGGACACATTTCCTCCAAGGAACAAACTTTGGATTTGTTCGGGATTTCTAAAAATCCCATCACTTCTCTGACCCCCTTCTCCCACCCATTTTCTCCAATTTTCTTGGTTTCTTCCTGTCACCAGCCTCTGGTAAAGGGCCCTGCTGCTTCTCTGTTTAGTGGAGATGACTTGTCCACGTTTTTCCACTGAAGCTTTCAAGAAGGGATGAAGGGAGATGGCAGACAGGGAATTCTGGGCAGCCTGGAAGGAGGACACAAGCCCTGTGGGTACTGTGGTTGTTCATGGGAAGCCTTGTCTTACCTTTGGGAATTCCCAGCCGCTGCTGCTCCTTGGCAAAGCCGCTGAACGTGGCTTTCAGTGCCTGGGACATCATTTCTTTGCTGCTGGGCGTTAATAAAGGCACATCTGCACATTCCATGTCTGAAAGAAGCAAGAGAGAAACACAGCCATGACGACATGGGGCTGGGAAAGATGTCAGGGAATGCTAGCCAGGTGCACAGGGTGTCCCTACGCTTCTGGAATGTGCTACTGGATGATGATATCAAGGCCTTTCCAGACATCAGCCTGCTGGGCTTCAGCATTCCAGGTGTGTCTGGAGCCTGGGAAAAGGCTCAGCAGCTCCAGGCACTGAGGAAGGCAAAGAGTCCCAAAGCAGGGTGTGCAAGAAAGAGGAAGAAAAGCATCCCTGAATTACCACTCTGTCATCCCAGTGCAAAGAAAAGCAAGGGAAAATTAAAGAATCCTAGAAAATTCTTTATCCTAGGAAATTCTTCCCTGTGGGGGTGGGGATGCCCTGGCACAGGTTGCCCAGAGAAGCTGTGGCTGCTCCATCCCTGGAAGGGTCCAAGGCCAGGTTGGAACAACCTGAGATAGTGGAAGGTGTCTCTGCCCAAGGCAGGAGGTGGAACAGGATGGGCTTTAAGGTCCCGTCCATCCCAAACCATTCCATGATTCTATGACTCCATGAAAAAGCGAGCTGACAGCAGGCTGAGACAGGATGGAGGAGTGGCAGAATACCCATTTGAGGGGGGAAGGGAAACAAAGAGCTGGAAAATCCCACATTAGCCCAGAGTTACGTCATGCACATCCATAGCACGGAGCCACGGGTGAGTCATGGACAGCACCAGCCATCCCATGGGACAGCGGGGCCAAGCCAAGAGCCAGGCCTGGAGTCAGTCCTGACAAGGACCAAACCTCTTCCTTTCCTTTTTTAAATCCCTTTTTCTAATTTATTTGGAAGGAGATGAAGCTTTGTAACCAGAGTCTCACAAATAAAAGCAACCATTTGAGGCAAAATATCTGAATAGAGGTTTGGCTTTTTTCCCCGTAATTTCAGTATTCCTGAAAAACATCTTTGATGGAGAAGGAAAGTCTTGAACAACCATCATCCCAAAAACTGCCCTTGGTCAGCAGAGATGGAAATCTTCCACCTGAGGTTGGTTTAGCTCTGCAGCCTAGTGGAAATTTTCCATGAAAACTCAGTGGAAAAATTACACCATGGGCAAAGTCTTTGGTGTTCTCATGAATACCTGGACGCAGACATCGAAAATCAAAGAATTCTGTGTCTTGTGGAAACTCAACCACCACAGTTTTCCATCACTCTAAGTTCGTTAAACTCCTGATTTAATAAACCTTTACACCTGCAAAATGCTGCTGAGGGCCTGTTCCAGGCAGTGTTGGTGGAGTCCTGATAAAACAGGGAGTCAGGGATGGAAGCAGCACTGCAGCCACTGGGAAGAGCCAGCCCAGCTGCCCCAGTCTGGAATTCCTGCTCCACTCAACTCCTCCCCAGCCAAACTCATGGGCATCACTTAAAGGCCAAACAACCCAACACTGGGTTTTTTTCCAAGTGGGAATCTGGGGGCTGGGTCAACAGAATTCCAGGGCAGTGATGGAGTTGTCACCCCTGGAAATGTTTAAAAAACCTGGGGATGTGGCTCTTGGGACATGGGCTGGTGCTCGCCTGGCAATGCTGGGGAATGGTTGGACCCCATGACCTTGGAAGGCTTTTCCAACCTAAACAATCCTGGTTTTCCATGGATAAACCTCCACATGCAGCTCTGTAGCACGGGGTGAGGGTGACAATGCTGCAAAGCATCCCCAGATCATCCGCTGGATGCTCCCGACGCAATTCCACTGCCAAGCCAAACAGAGCAACTCCTCTGCCCCCACTGCTGCACCTTCCACCTCTCAGCCCCAATACAAAAATTCCCCCTTCCCTTTGCACGTCCTCCAGCCAAGTCCCCAAGGCTCTCAAGAAATGATTTGCACACTCTTGGCTCAGGGAGGAACAGTGAAATTCCTGGCACGGAGTCTCTCAGGACACAATTCCTGCCCTCAGCTCACCACACAAATCCAGGATTGCCTCCACAGTGGCAGGATCAGGACCTCTGAAAGCAAACCCCACATCCAAAGGCTATTTGGCAAATTACACTTCATTATTTACTGGATTTGGCTGGAGAGGGCACGGAAAATGAGCAGCCACCATCGCTATCTCTGTTCCCCATCTGCCGCTTGAGATAACACTGGGAGAAAGTGGCTCAGTGCCCCTTTCCCTTCATCCTCAAGTTACATTTGAATGCTCTGCTCTCCCTGCTCTGTGGTCACAGGGACCACCCAGGAATCTGCTCCCTCCGCCTGCCTCAACAGCAGCTCCTGCCTGCCCTGGGAAGATGAGTCAGAGCCAGGCTGAGAAAACGGTTCTAACCCCAATTTTAACACTGAATCACCATGAAAACCTGCGTGGAGGTGAGCTCCTCAGGCCAGACACCAAGAGCAGGGTGAAAAATGGTATTTTTACCTCTGCAATAGCAAGGGCCCATCCCTGATCCTGCTGTTCGGTCGTGCAGGATCCATGGGGTTGGCTTTGCACTAACCCAGCAAATCAATTTTTCAGTAGCGGGAGGATAAGATTTCGGTTTAGGAAGGTGAATGCTGAGCTCTGCACAAACAACCTGTCAAAACAGGGGAGACTTAAAAGTGATTCCCAGGGAGAGGTCACAGGGAAGCAAACAGTCTGTTCCCAAATAAAAAAAAGCCATGCCAGAGGACAGTTTCTATTTAAACACCCAAATCTACCCAAAGGTGCATTTCAAGGCTTCTGCAAAATATGTTGTGCTCGGCAGATTCAGGACTAACACATCATCTGCTTTTTTCCTGCCAGGTCGCAGCCACTTGTTTGAATTTCTGCTGAGGACAGAGCAGCCCCAAAGCCCTGAGCCTGCAGAAGCCTTGGTTGGGTCAGCAGTGTCCCAGAGCTGGGAAAACTCACCCAGGGAAACCAAACGTGTGTGTGAAGCTCTGCAGACGTGTTTGGGGACAAGGCTTGGCTGGTGGCTTGAGAAAGACGGGGTGGATGGACAGTTTTTACCCTAAATTCTGCTTCAGCTGCTTTGGGGGTACTGAATTTATTTAAATAATTCAGTATTTATTTTAAAACTGGGTGGTTTATGTGCAGGGAGCATGGTGGGTTTCACCCAGCTCTGTGCAGGGCCAGGACTTGGACTTAGCGATCCCTGTGAATCCCTTCCAACCTGGAATATCCTGTAACTCTATGAACTTTGCTGGTGCAGGGAAATTCCTTCCCATGGAGACAAACCCAGCCCTGGCAATGTCCTCCAGCCCTTTGCCTCCAGTCTGGGATGCTTAAAGGTCAGAGTTGAGCAGAATTTCAGGAACAAAAGCAACAAGCCCGGCTTAGCTGCCCCGGTATCAGCTTTCAGTGCCATCTGAAACCTGTTTGCAAGATTTTAATCAAACCTTGCACCAATAAAAGCTCTCCTTCAGTGCTGCCCACAGAGCACAGGGCTGTGTGCAGGGGCTGGGGCGGGAGCCAGCACGAGGCCCAGCTGTTCCACCTAAACCCAGTCTAGGAATGCTGGGGCTTTAATCCCAAAAGCAAGCTCAGCAGCAGGGGCCAGACTGGGATTTCTGGCTGGTTTTTACGAGGCCATCAAAGCCCCCTGACACAGCTGCCACGTGCACCCGGCTGTGTGGATGCCATGTCCTCGTCCTGTGCCGACAGAGCCGCCTTTGATTCCCCTCCTGGGAGAGCAGGCAGGGAGCTATGGTTTGATTTTTAAACAGTGCCAGGAGTTGCAGTCGCCCTGGAGAGTTATGTCAGCAGCATCTGCAGCATCTGTAGAGCAGAGATGCAGGATTTGCCTCGCATGGGGACAGCTTTTATCTGGCTGCAGCTTTCCAAGGCAAAGAGGGACCTGGAGGCTCCGTGGCTTCTCCAAACCAGGCCCCTTCAGCTCCCTGACATCCCTGGGGATGGGACTCAGAGACACAAGAGGATAAAACACCCTGACATCACCCTGGATGGGTTCTGTGCTGAGGGGGACCTGCCCAGACCCCCCAGCCAGGGGCACGTGGAGCCTGAGAGAAAACCAGGAGCAGAGAGGCCAACACCACCAAGTTCATCTCCCAGCCAAATTCCCACTCTGCTCCACCAGGCCCTGCATGTGTAAACTATTTCCACACATCTGATCTTTTTAAAGGACTTGGATTTACAAACTTTAGGGATTTTGACCTTCAAATGCACAGAACTCCTCTGCACGCCAAAGCCATTTGCAGCTGATTGCAGAAGGAAAATAAATGGCAGACAGGGGAAAAAAAAAAGGATGCTCCAAGCAGAAGGATGGGAGCAAAGTCATTTTTCAGCCGAGTTTCCACTCGGGGTCAGTGACTCCTCCAAGCTCCCCTCGGCCGCTCACTTTTTTTTCCATCAGAGCCCCAGTGTGTCCCTGTGTGGGGTTTCACCCAGCAGCTGCTGGAAATGGATGTGGGGAGGGTCAGAGTGGAGCCACCTGACCCCAGCACCTCCTGTCCCTGCCTGGATGGATGGACGGATGGATGGACAGATGGATGGATGGATGGATGGACACCAAGGGCAGGAACTTGAGGTCTCCTCAGCCTGCCCTTCCCAGGCCTGGAGCACATGGATGTCATGGAGATTCCAGGCCCTTGTGTGGCTTGGCGGAGGCACGGGGACAAGGGGGAAAGGCTTTAAAATGAAACAGGGTAGATTTAGATTTAGATTTAGATT
>VXBC01002703.1:867032-883773 GCA_013399945.1 Ploceus nigricollis | reverse complement strand
GAGCTCATCTCCCTGAGCCCCTCTGTCCCAGCTTTCCCCAGGACCCAAAGCAGGGCAGAGCTGGAGCTGGGGGAAGCTGGAGCACAGATTTCCCAAGGTTCCCCAGCTGGGAGGGTCCAGCAGCCCAGAACCTTTCTCAGGATCAGAGGAGGCTGAGGAGAGGGGGGCCGGGAGCTGAGACCCTTCCCACGCTNATGGGATGGGATGGGAGCAGATGGGGGAGATTTGGGTCTCATTCCTGCAGCGACGTGCCAGAGCCCGGCCCTGCTTCCCTCTGCAAGGATGGCACAAAAGGTGCAGACATTTGCTATTTTAATTTAAAATAAATATATTTCTTAAACAAAAAAATAAAAAAGAGAAGAAAAATAAGTCTTTTTTTCCCTCCTTCAAGCAGTGAAAAATAAATACTGTGAGATGAAAGCTGGGCTTCAAGAGAAAAACAAGAGAGGAAACCGAAAGCCCACAGTGCTTAGCACTGCAGAAAGCCCAACAAAGCCGGCTTTTTTCCGGCCCTCAGCAGTTTTCTTAGGGAGATGTGGTGTGCCATGGGGGCCAGCTCTTCCCCTAAAAAACAGGCCTGAACACTGTCCTCCCTAAATGCAGGTAAAAGCATTTTGTCCCAGGTTTGGGCTCTCAGCACTCGGAGCACCAGAGGGGAAGGTTCAGCTGTGGGTGAGGTGTTGGGATGCTCTGCTTGGGTTTTGGGGTTCAGTCCTGTGTCCCATGGACAGCCTGGCCTGGCAGAGACGTGTCCATGAGCAAAACTGGACACAGAGCAGCCACCAGGTGAGGGAGGGCTGGTTTGGCTCTGGGGGTCTGGCAGCTGTGAGGAACCAGGCCCAGGGAAAGGATTCTGCAGCCACCATCAGTCACAGCCTGCCCTGCTCAGGCTCCAGCCCCTTCTCCCTCACTCTCCCTGCTTTGTAATGTGGGTGTTGGATGGCAGTCCTGGGAAAGCAGCATCCTTGAGAGTCCCAGGAGCTCGCAGGGGAGCAGCCTGGTGGGCAGCTCACTCTGTCCTTGGCTTTGTGGAGAGAAGAGGGAATGAAGTGCTAGAGAAGGGCCAGGGCTGAAGCTGAGCTAAACCACAGCCCCTGAGTCAACACTCATTGCGACTATGGGAAAGCTCCCCCAGCTCAGCAGGGCCAGGGCTCACGGCTCCTCTTCCTTCAGCTGCTCAGGGGCTTCCCTCAGGTGGGGATTCACCCCATCCTCCCCATTCCAGCTGCTGCAAGGAGCACAGATGGATAAAGCAAACCCTGGGGAGATTCAGCCACCTGTGAGGTTGGAGAACGTGGCCATGGTTTAACAGCACTCGTTGGAACCACCAAAGTCAGAAACAGGATTGGTCATCAGTCAAGTTCCATCAGTGTTGCCCAGAGCAGCTGTGGCTGCCCCAGCTCTGGAAGTGTCCAAGGCCAGGCTGGACAGGGCTTGGAGCACCTTGGGATAGAAGGTGCCTGTGGGATGAGATAATGAGATGAGCTTTAAGGTCCCTCCCAACCGAGGGTTCTAGGATGAGATGCTACAAGGCTGGAGGGGTTCAGCTCCAGCAGCACCATCAGCTCAGCACCAGACCCTCCCACTCTTGAATCAGCTCTAAATGGCCCCTGCAGTCCCTTTAGATTTAACAGCATCACAACCTAAAACTTCCACCAGCCTCATCCGAGCCCGCTGGCCTGAGGGCAGAGTCCAGCTTAATTAAACCCCTGTGAAGGCTCCAGGCTGGACTCAGCCACGCCAGGAGGCTGCAGCCAGTGAGGAGCAACCTCCACCTGCCCAAACCCCTCCTGCTCAGGAGGCAAAGCCTCTTCCCGCAGCCATGGGGCCCTCAGAGCCCTTCCCTGCCTCTTTCCCAATGGAATATCCCAGGAGCGGCGTCCCCTCTGGAGCCAGGATTAACACCTCACCTCCAGCCTGGGATCGCTGCTCAGCAGGGCTGGGAGGACCCTCCCAGGCTGGCGCAAACCCGTGAGCCACGCTTCCCCCGATAATCACCCTAATCCCTGCTAACCGCGCCTCTGCAGAGCGCTAATCCCCGGGCAGGGCACACACGCGCTGCCGGAGCCGGGAAAAGCCTGTAATGGACACCCAGCCCGGCTGGAAGCAGGTCAGGTGGAACCAGCCAGCCCAGGTCAGGTCGTGCCCCACCTCCGGGAGATGCTCCTTTCAACCAAACCCCGCTGCTCACACCCCACAGAGCTCGGGTTGCTCAACAGCAATGGGGAAAAAAGGGAAAAGTCCCTGCGGAGCCCCAGCGCTTGGCACGGAGCAGGCGAGCACAGAAACTGCCCTGCTGCTGGCACAGAGCCCAGCTGCTCACGGGGCTCACACTGCGACCAGAAGCCGCTTGAAGTTCTCACTCTCCCCGGGCTGGGCTCGGAGCCCTCAGTGCCAGCCGTGCCCCCGGAGCCTTGCAGGGCTGCAGGAGCCCAGCCTGAGCCTTCCAGAGCAATCCCACGCTGGGCTCCAGCACTCAGGGAGCTCCGGGTCATCCACACCCACCGTCCCTGAGAGCTCACATTCCCTTCCAGCCAGGTCAGACCCAGGAATTCTGCTGTTCTCTCCTCAGCTCCCTGGATGATGTTGCCATTTCTGGCATCTTTGATGAAGAAGGGATGGGACTGGAGGATTTGTCCCAAGAGAAGGAGGAACCCATCGCAGAATCCTGCCCTGGATTTTTCCTGGATTACAGAAGCACCCATGGGATGCTCCCAAGGTACTACCCAGGCAGTTCAGATGGAACATTTCTCCATCCATCCAAACAAACCCTCAGACTCTTCTGCAGATATTCATCTCCCTCTCCTTCACCATCCAGGAATAGGGACAGACACAAAGGGGATTCAGCTCCAACACCTCCAGCTGCTGCTGCAGGCTGGGGCTGCCAAACCATGCACCAGAGTCTCCCAGCAAGGGAGAGCAGGGGTGTAGCAAGGCCAGGTTGAGGATAATTGGCAGAACATCGTGTGGGGAAGATGCTGTCAGGATGGGAAGTGTGAAAAGGGAAGGCTGAGATCTCTTGGCAGGGCTGTCCCCTCGCAGCAGGAGGAAGGCCAAGGAACCTTCACTCAAGCTGAGCTCTTTCATCACCCACAAAGGATCCCAACCCTCCGAGCCGGCTCAGACACTCCTGAAGAACAAACTGTGCCAGCACACTTTGTGAGCAGCCACACATGACCTCACAGCTCGGGATGTTTTCATCCCACAATCCCCATGATCCATGTGCAGTGACTCCATGCCCTGGATAAAACCCCATCATTTGTGCTGCCCGTCACCAGGACACGAGACATTTCTGAGGCCATGGACTCCAGAGCTGTCCCTGCTGCTGGGAAATCACTGGGAAATCACTAAGAGAAGCCTCAATTACCCTTGCCTTGGGAAGGGATTAGGCACGGAGATGCGCAGCCAAACACCTCCAATCTGTCTGTCCCGAGGAATTCCCCAGCCTTCCCTTGATTTCCCTGCTCAGACTGATCCCTCTGTGTCCAGGCCCAGCCCCTGCCCCCAGGACGAGTCACGCCAGACACGAGGCAGCACATGGCAGGACAGTGGCAGTGCCCTGGGGCTGGGGTGATGCTCAACCCCCCAGATATGTCTGTCCACATCAAAGCCTCTGCTGCGCTCACCAGCTCCCATTCATCCTCCGGGAATGTTTGTGAGAGCTGGACCTGCTGCGGAGATGCCGTGGTGTGTCCATGCACTCATGGGGAAGGTCCCTGGGGACGTTCCTACGGCTTCCTGAAGCCCAGAACATCCCCACAGGATGCTGCCAGCACGAAGGCGGCGGTGCGGAAGGATCAGAGGATGACGAAGGAGGGAGGGAGGGAGGCTCGGCAGCTCCGGGTCACCTCCGCTCGCTGCCGCGGGCGATGGGCGCTGGGCGAGCCCTGCACCGCTCGGCAGCTGCAGATTCCTGCCTGTCCCACCCCCTCCTCCGCAGCCTTCCCGGGCACCCCTTCCCCGCAGGGCAGCGCCAGCCAGACAGCCGGGATTGCTCAATGGCAGCGGCAAGTCGCATCGCGTCCCGCGGCTGGCAGGGGACCGCGGCTGCCGTGCCCGGCCAGCGCCGCTCCCTCCAGGCGGGGACAGCTTCCCCTCCTTCTACATCTGGGAGCGCTGGGCTCTGCCCAGGGCAGCACGCCGTGAGGCTGTGCAGGGCAGAAGGAGGAGGAAGAGGAGGAGGAGGAGCCGAAGAGCTCCTTCACCTCACAGGAGCCTCACAGGCTCCTTCACAGGAGCCCTGTCCTCACCTGTCCTCCCCATGTGCCCGCTCACCCCTCTGTGCCCAGGGAAGTCCCTGCACACGAGGACGCCAGGGCTGCCCTCCCTTATCAGCCCGAGCTGTCCCGGTGCCAGTTGCAGTTTCCAAAGGCGGAGAGGGAAGATTAGGATATTTAGCTTTGAAATCAAACAAATAATTGCACAGGCTTTCTGCAAACAGATCAGGGTTGGGAGGTCAGAGAGCAGCTGGTAAATCTCAGCACTGTTTGCTCTGCCTAAATAATATTAGACCAAGGATAATCAATCATTTTAATCAACAAAATTATTTATAACTCTTTAGAGCAAACAGTCAATTCCACTGGCAGCTGCCAAAAGATGGCAGGTAATGATCCACATGTCTCCATGTGTGGTTGTGGATTGACTCCTTTGCATCCCTGGATTTACTGCCCTGAATATTTGCCTTCACTAGTGCCATGACCCTCTCTGAGGGTGTCCCTGGCCAGGGCTCACAAGCACACACTCAAAAACACACTCAAACACACACAAATACACCCAGCAGCCCCCCTGCAGCTGAACCCCCCCCCAGGGCAGCTCACAGCAGTCACTCCATGCTCCAAGCACCTTCCCGAGCTGCATCTCCCAGGGAGGGAGGGGAGGGAGAACCTGCTGGACAGGAGAGGGAGTTGGTGCTCCTTCTTCTCTGCCACCTGAGCCAGCCCCACCTCCTCGGGCTGGGGCTCTGCTGATGCCACCACCTGACACCTCCATGGGCACCATTCATGTCCCACACGCTGCACATCCCCCCAGCCCCAGGACAGGCTCTGCACAGCAGCAGATGATCCCAG
Organism: Ploceus nigricollis; assembly: GCA_013399945.1. Classification (NCBI taxonomy): domain Eukaryota; kingdom Metazoa; phylum Chordata; class Aves; order Passeriformes; family Ploceidae; genus Ploceus; species Ploceus nigricollis. The sequence goes on along the minus strand of VXBC01002703.1, from coordinate 878,707 downwards.
CAGCCACAACAGGACAGGAGCCTTTTCCTGGCTGGGCTGGGAGCCGTGAAAGCCAAAGGATTGCTGAGAGGAGAACAAGAGTCAGCTTCCCATCTGGGACCAGGAGGGAGCCAGGACAAGGCCATCCCTGGATGCTCCTGCCAGCCCTGCACCGTTTCACCTCCCTGTCCCCTGTCCAAGCTCAGCTCCCCCAGGGACGGAGGCCAGGAAGGGCCTGGGAAAAACCTGGGAACCAAAGTTCTGCAGCCCACACCAGCCTCAGGAACAGTGGTGCCAAAGTAATTTCATTTCACAACTTCCCAGGAACAATTCTCCTGGTTTTATTAATTTTTAAGCAGACAAGATAACCAACAAAGGGGATTTTCCAAGAGAGCCCCAAGATTAATCATCTCCATCCCAGGCTGAGCACAGGGCTCCTGGGCTTTGCCCAGGTGTGTTACACCACCCAACATCCGGGTTTCCAGTATCCTCAGGCACAGGAACGAGGGTTTTCCCAATCCCCAAGAAATTCTTCTTTTTCAGCTCTTACTTCTAGGAAACTTCCCACCAGGGAAGGGACCAGCGCAGACATTGGGCCAGACCAAGCCCTGGGAAGATGAAGGTGGGAGTGAGCTGGGAAAAGCGGCCAAAGACGAGCTGGGCTGCCCCATCAGCCTCAGTCATCCCCATCCCAGAGCCAAGCGTTGTCCAGGATGGGATTATGTCAGCTCCTGGCCGCAGCCGGGAAGAGCGAAGGGCAGGCAGGGATAAATGCGAGTGCCTGGAGGTGCTCAGCTCTGCCCAGAGGAAGCCTGAGCTTGGAAACCTCAGCGAGGGCTGGGGGAGAGAGGCTGAGACACTCCCAGGCCTCGCATCCACCCCACAAAGCATCCGGAAGCTATTAAGGAATTACAGCCTCCCTGGCCCCGAGCCCTCCCCGGCAGAAGTGCCTGGGAGCAGATGGTGAAAGGGCTGATTGAATTCGGCTGCTCACGCCAAGAGGCTCTTTAGGAGAGACTCCATGGAGGAGGGGGTGGAGGGGGCGGCATTTGGGACTCGGGAGCTGGGAGCCCTTGCCAGGAACTCCAGGAATCCTCCGTCAACCCTAAGGAGGCTGGAGGAGCTTTGGCAGTGACTTGGATGTGTGGTTTGAGGGGTGTGAGATTCCCTTGGGAGCTTGGCCCTGAGCTCCTGGTGCTCGAGGACTGACTTCCCACATATCCGAGGCTGGTTCTTCTCCCTTCATCTCCAAGGGCACCATGCACTGGACCAGCTCCCTTCCAGGGACCTGGCATGGCCCCAGGAGCTGAGTGATCCCAAACCTTGATCCCAGCTGAGGAGGAGGCACAGGAGCTGTCAGCCCAATAGCCCTGCCCACCCCCGGGGCTTTCCTCCCAGAAAAATGCCAGTTTGTAAAGATCCTTAATTCCCAATTCGGTGTAATCCCACCCCATTCCCAGCGCCCACGGAAGGCACTGGGTATGGGACCAGACCTCCCAAAGAGCCCTCAGAGAGGGACAGAACTCCGGTTACTCTGGATGGGGAGGAGCTGGGGAAAAAAGACCAGGATGAGAGAAATATAGGATGAAAAAGAGCCAACAGGAGGGGGAAAAAAACCAAAGGATAAACGTGCTTCGAAAGTCATCCTCGGTGCCAGCCCTCCTGAGGGTGATGCTAGTGCCTGGGCAAAAACACAGATGGAGGAACCAAATTTGCCTGGGGATGAAGGAAGGGCTTAAACCCTCCCTGGAAAGTGGAGGGGAAGAAAAGGAGGAATGCCAAAAAAACCAACACAGCCCCAAGCTCTGGACTCCCTGCCCTGGCCAGCCAGCTCCAGCTCCCCATTCCCTGTGTCCCGGGGGGACAGGCATCGGCTCCAAGGCCCCCGTGCCATCCCCTATCTCCGAATCCATCCCTGTTTTTCCAAGGAGAAAGCTGCAGTGAGTCCCCCCGGGATCCTTGGCTGGCTGCCGAGGTTGGGAAATCGGGAGCCTGGTCAGGCTCTGCCGGAGGGGCCGGCACGGAGCACTCCGTGACCGTCAGGGGATCTTTGCGGAGCAATCTTTTCCGAGACAAGTCATGAGATTATTTCTTGCCTGGAATTTGCTCCCGCAGCTCCCATCGGCCCCGGACTGCTGAGTCAAGAGACCGCCGGGGCTGTGCCCTCCAGATGAGTAAATAAATTGCCATGGGGAGTGCAGGGGGCCGGGGGGGCTGGCGCCCGGCGGGGCGCGGGATGGGGCAGGGAGGGGACCCGATGACTCCCGAGCCTTGGGCTGGGGATGGATCCCGGCTTGGCAGCCGAGCAGGAGTTAGCCACCAGATTAGCGAGCAGTTACACACGCGGCTTAAAGGCACATCACCCTCCCCTCCCCTTCCCTTTCCTCCTTTTCGTCCGAGGTCTTATCTCCCTTTTTCCTTCTTCTTTTATTTTTGAAATTTCTTTTTGCCGCACTTTGGCTCTCAGTGAGTGCCTGGGACGGGCAGCCGGACAGCCACGGAAGGCAGAAGCCCTTGAAGACGCCCAAGGGGGGGAAAGGGTCCAGCCCGGGGGTGCCACAGCTCGGGGCAGCCCCTCCTGATCCCTTCCCACCCCACGCCGCCGATCCCTCCCCTCCCCATGCCGCAGTGCCGCTCCGCCGGGCAGTCGGGTCACTCTATAGGATCCATATGGCCCCGGCTGCTCCGGGCTCGGCTGCTTGGAAGTGAGAATAGTGCGAGTCATCCCGCTCGAAGGCAAACAGGCGCAGGGCCGGGGCCTTTCATGTTCCGGCCTTTGGAGCCAAATTCAAATCTGGAGCCGCTTAAAGGGATGGAAAGAGCCCCAGCGAGGAGCGGCCCCGCCGGGCCGCGGCTACCGGGACAGCTCCGCATCCCAAACCCCGCTGCTGCCGCTGGAAAGGGAAACTTCCCCAGCCCTCCCAGAACCCGGCACAGCCTCGGACATCGAGCCCGAATTCCCTGGCAACCCTTCACAAGGATGGGCTTGGGAAATGCCACCGATGCTGCTCCCAACCTGCCGCGCTCCTCTGCTGCCTGGGGCTGATGCCAGGGCTTGAGCAAAGGAGTTTTTCTTCATTTCCAGCTGCAGACCAGGAGGAATTGCGTTTGCTGACCTCATGGAGCAGTCTGAGGGATGGAGCAGTTGGGTAACGTGCCTCGAGCACTTGAAAAGAGAAAGCTCTTGGCACTGCATTTTCAAACCGCTTCTAACAATAATGGGTAAAAAAAGAAGGGAAAAAAAAAAAAGACCCAAATTTCACGTGTCCCACTCCATCTTTTTTTAATTTTCCAGTGGAAAAAGCCAGGACTACTCAGCTTTTGCAAGTAGTTTCTTCAGAGGGTTCAGGTTTCGGTAAACAATTGCTCAAAACTAAAAGGTAAGAAAACAAAAATCTCCTTTGCTGCTTCCAGAGCAGTGACCAAAATTCAGTGGCTTTGCACAAACACATGCAGGCACCTCTGAAAAAAAACTTTCATGTGGGTCAAAAAGCCACAGTTTGATTATTGTGATAAAAAGTGCTGACAACGGGGGGTAAACAACAGAAAACAACGCCCAAAGCACTGCCCAGTGTCCAGCTTCAGCTTTTGGGGTCTGCTGCTGGCAGTGGCAGCTTCCCTGAGTGAGCAGGGTTATCCTGCAAGGCCACGCCAGGAGAGGCAGCATCCCAGGGGGAATGGCAGGAAGCCTCATCCTGCCGTGCCTGACACTTGGTTCCTGAGGGATGCTGAGCCCGCCCCAGTCACCCAGCACCCCAAACTGGGAATTCCAGGAGGTGGCTGTGGAGGAGCAGGGGGGAGCCAGGCAGTGGAACACAGAGCATGGAGAACGGGACTCCTGCAAGCAGAGGGAGACCTGGAGCACCCAGCTGAGGATGCTCCCACCTCCCTGATGTGGCAGAATGGGAGTGCTGTGCCTCAGTTTCCCTAAAAACAAGGTCTCATCAAACCTTTTCTCAACATCTTTTGGGGTGCAAGGCCCCAAAGCTTTAGGAATGAGTTTTTAAAGAAAAGCTCAGTCCCTGGGCTGGCTTCTCCCGCGCTCCCCACCAGCCATGTGAAGAATGCCTTGGAATCACGTCAAGTATTTGAGATGAGATGGGGGGAGAGAGAGGGGGCACAGTGAGGGGAGAGGGGGAGCTTTTGACTCAGTGTCTGGCTTCTTTCATCAATCCCACATTCCTGCTCATGCCATCACCCTCCGGGAAAGTGCGACAACCTACAGAACCCATGTGGAGCCAATTTAGAATCCCCTCCGTGTAAGAAAATGCATTTTGTTCATTAACAAGCTTTGGATGCTCAGCTGGGGTGAGGAGGCAGCCCCACAGCCATCCCAGAAACATGGATTTAGTGGGAAGATATCCTACACACAGCTACAGCCCAGAGGAGAGCAGCGCTCCCTGCTCCCTCCCCCAGGACATTGTTCCAGCCCAAATAACCCCGGGGTTCCTGCACCAGCCACCTGAGCTGGAGCTCTCTGCCTCTCCTGGGTTTATAGGAAAGGTTTAAACATGAGGGAAAAAAGCTGGAAAGCAGGGAATTGCTGGAGCAGGTACTGCTGTTGTGCCCAGCAGCAACTGGGAGATGAAGGAATGGGAATTACAGCCCCAGAGCCCTGTTCAGAGCCAGACAGAGCCCTGTGATTTGCACATCCCAATCCACAAGCAGGGCTGTCACCATGACTCCAATCCTCATTCCCAAAGCAGAGGGAGCCACAGAAACGAGGGGATTTTCCTCTCTGGGAAGGCAAGCTGCTGTTTCTCGGTGTGTTTGTGATATTTTTCTGGCAGGTTATATTTATCCATGAGCTCCAGGAACCAGATGTGGGACTGAGGGGCTGTGCTGCACCAGCTTCCTGCCTTCCTGCAAACACCGGGTCCACCTGCCCTGCAGAGAGCAGGACACAGCCTGGAGAGCCAGGAAACTGTGCAAGGTCAGCACAGCCAGGGAAAAACGTGTCACCTGCCTGGTCCTGCACAGGGAGCATTGCTCCCATGAGCTGGTGATGTTCATGGGACAGAGGAGCAAATCAGGGCTTGGATTTTTGGCAGTTGACTGAAAAAAAACCCCAAAACCTCAACATAAAAATGCAGAGTTTCAGTTCAGAAAGCGATGGTAGTGAGTGAGCAGGGCTTGACCCATCCAGGGCTACTCTGACCAGCCACCCCTCTGGAGAGGATGGAACAGCTTGGAGCAGCTCTGAGTACAGCACCAGGGGCTCTGCCTCCACCTCAGCCCCACTGTGCAGGGCTCAGGCTCTGCAGGACAACACTTGCAGCCTGTGAGTGGCTCCAGAGCTGGGGGTGGCTGCACTGAGACACCACGGCTGAGCCCTGGCACCAAATGACAAACTGAAACCACCCTGGCAGTGCCCAAGGCCAGGCTGGACGGGGCCCTGAGCCACCTGGGCCAGTGTGAGGTGTCCCTGCCCATGGCAGGGTGGAACTAGATGAGCTTTAAGGTCCCTTCCAGCCCAAACCATTCTGGGATTCAAGGATTTATTTCTTTTCTTGCCACCTCTGTGCACTCGGCCTCCAACTGTGTCCATCCCAGACTGTCCCTCCCCTGTTCCAGGAGATATTCAGGCACATAAAGCGACTGTAAATTTCCACATTTTCCCATCATTGCCACAGAAGCCTGCAGGCACAAATCCCCAAAGCTGGGAAAGCTGGGCTGCAGAGACGAGAGCAGCTCTGCAGGGCTGTGCAGCAGGACCCACCCCAGCTTTCCAAAGGGTGGAAAGGGGTCTCCTCTGCAGGAGGAGATCCCACTCCAGGCCCGTTATCTCCGGAGCCATCTCCCAGCTCTGCCATGGGCAGCACTCAAGTGCTTCCCCCCTCAAATTCCACTGCACCTGGGAAAAATGTAGGAGCTCATAGGAGAATCAATAAATATTTATTGTTTAACCAGCAGTATTTTGACTGGAGATGTAAGCATGGCCCTGTGCCAGGGAAACAAGAGCCTTCTTGGCCAGCGCTGCAAACAAATTTTTGTCTGTATCTCGTTGGAAGATTATAAACTACACAATGAAAGGAAAAAAAAGAAACACAGGCAGTGAGCAGCTTAGTCACGGAAGAGGAACAAAAGAGCTGAGATGGATAACTGTGGCATGGGGTTACAAAAAAAGGGCTGCAGGCCTGAATTTTGGCTGTGAGACAGCTGTGCTCCTCAGATCAGCTGCAGATTGTGCCACTGGCTCCTGCTGGGATGGGGCTTGGAGCTGCACCAGGAGGCTCTGGAGAGACACTGGAATCCACCAGGAACTCCCAGCCAAAAAGCAAACTGGGGAGTCAGGGCTTGGCCTAGAGAGGCACAGCCTTGCCCCTGTGGAATACCCCAATTCCCACAGGGATCCCAGGCACAGCAGGATCAATGAACAGTCAGGCTCTGGCTCCAGGGGAACTTTAGTGCTCAAATAAAGCAGATCGACCCCTCCTTGTGCACCTCCTCAGCGTCCTGGCACACTCCTACCCAGCACAGGTGCTCCACCAAGTAAGACCTGTCAGCCTGGAGGGTGCCAGGGTTGCATCCTTTGGAGCAGGGACAGCAGTGACACTTGCTGTCCTAAATCATGCCACTTCCTCACCTCGTGCCATGCAAGGCTGACAGTGCAAAAAGGAAAAGACTCTCTTGCCTTATCTGGGACAGATTTACTTGGATTTGTTCCCTTCTTCCCCAAAATCCCTGTGGATCCTGGTGCCACAAGTGGCAAGAGCCATTTAGGGTGAAAGCTCTGCCAGTTCGCACCCCTGAGTGTACTCAGACAGTCTGGTCCTACTCACACCCACCTGAGGGTTTAATCTATGGCACAACCTGTGCACCCTGAGCCTGATCCAGCTGCCCCCACCTCCTCACACAGCAGGATCCATTCCAGAGGAATGTGACTGTAGATTTCCACATTTTCCCATCATTGCCACAGAAGCCTGCAGTTCCACAGCAGCAAATCCAGAGCAGCTGGGGCTGCCCCATCCCTGGATGTGTCCAAGGCCAGGCTGGATGGGGCTTGGAGCAATCTGGGCTAGTGGGAGGTCTCCCAGGTGAGATCTTTAAGGATTTCAACCCAAACCGTTCTGGGATTCTGTGATAATCCCGAGGCAAAGCTCAGAGTGGCACAGTCCTGCTGGAGTGCCAGCCACTCGCTGCCTGCCTGCCAGCAATCTGCCCTGGATTTGGGAGCACAGAAGTCTTAGGATGTCTCAGCAGCTCGCTTTGGAGAGCTGGAGCACAGCATTCCAGCGTGAGCCTGTGTTATCCCTGCATTCTGTAAGGCCCATCAAGGCACGGCATGCTGTAATTACATGGCAAATTAGGGGCCACTCCATGTAACGACGCTGTAATTACACACTTGGTGCGTGCTTTGGGGAGCTCGGGATGGAAACGTGAAAGGAACGGGGTTTGCTCCTGTTCCCTGGAAATCTCCCTCCCTGTACCCAGGTTAAAAACCAGGGATGTGCTTTGTGGATGTCCCTGAAGGACAGCTCCGTGAGCTGCCCTCTTTCCACCCCTTTTCAGAGCTTTGGTGTAAAGCTGACACTAAAAAACTTGAAGCTGGTGGCAGCCAAATGCAGCCAGTCCCCCCTCCTGGGAACCTCTCATTCCTGCATCCCGGCTGGATACCACAGTAATGGGCATTTTGTCAGCGCATACAGAGGTAATTGCTCTTCTTCAGCTGAGTTCTCACCTCCTCCGCAGGCAATCAGCACCGAAAATGCGAGAGCGGCCCCAAGCCCTCCATTTCTGAGCCTCAGCCTCGCTGCTGATCACTGCAGCCCACACAGAGCATCCCCAGCCGAGCCCAGCTCTCACCTTGGCTGCACCGCAGAGCAAAGCATTCCCAAAGATCCGGGTGCGATTCCCTGCATCCCTGGAAACACCAATCAGTGCTTTCCTTCCCTCAGGCTCTGGCATCCTGTGTGTCCCCGGGAGGACAGGTGAGCGCTGTCCCAGGGCCACTGAGGCAGAGGGGGGACAGAGAACGTGCCAGAGCAGGGAGGGAAATGCTGGAGATCCCACATGGAAAGAAAACGTGGCCATGCAGGAGCCAGCGCCTGTCAGCAGCAGGGAAACTGAGTCACACAGCAGTTGACACAGCTGGAGGGCTCAGCCCTGCGAGGATAACACAGGATCAAAGCTGTCTTTTTGAGAATAATGAGAACACTGTCCCAAGTCCCTGAGCACCTTTCCCCCAAGCAGCTCAGCAAACTGACACCCGTTGGTCGGGCTGATCCAGCTGTGACCCCGTTCCACGTGCTCCTGGAGCCAGGGATGGCTGCAAACTTGTCCTCCCTAGACAAGGTAGAGGACAGAATGAAGCATCCCCTCCTAAAACCTAAAGAAGGGGGATTTTCTCTGCCACTCGGCCGCGGCGAGGCTCTGTGGAGGAGCTCTGCATTTGCCAGGCTCGCTTTCAATGCGAACTCCCTTATTTGTCTGCACTGAAAGTGAAAGCAAAGCCTGACCTGGCTGTGGGAAGGGGGAGAAGCACGATTCAGGCAGGTCCTACATCCCAAAGCAGCATGGAAGCTGTGTGGGAGCTTCCCTGTACCCTGCAGCACCACAGCAGGAGAACCACAACCTTACAGAGGTTTGGAAGGGAAAATCTTGCTTCAGCCCTAACTGATGTCCCAAATCCTAAACAGAGGGAAAAGCTCTCGCCAGATAAAAACACACCCCTGGGATGCCACCCACACACAGGCCAGTGGAAACAACGTGTCCATGTCCCAGCTGTCCTCAGGGTAGGCATGGGAAGAGCCAAAAAGCCCAGATTTCTGTGCTGCGTGTGCACGGAGCAAATCCTTTCTCCAGGAACAAATCCCCCGCTGCTCCCTGAGGTAACACAGCTGCAGGGAAAGGAGGCAGAAGGAGGGCTGGATGCAGGATGGGGAGTTTGGCACCCTGCTCCACCTGGGATTGCAGCCCTGCTCTGGTACCTCGGGGGATGAAAGCTCTTCTGCAGCTTCCTGAGCAAGAAATGAGCACTGGGAGCCCCTGTTACACCCCACAGCTCCCAGCAAGGCTGGGGAGCTGCTTCCCACTCTGCCCACAGCCAGCAAATGCAGCTCGGCCGAGCTGCAGGAAACAAAGTGATGTGTGGAGGGCAGCCTTCATCAGCTGCCAGGTGAAGCTGCCTTGGGGTTGAATTTTGTGTGCTTTGGGGTTTTACTGTCTCAGAAAACATGCCACCAAGCCATTGGTGGATCAGCCCTGTATGTACAGCCACAAGTGATGTTACCACCCTTCCATCACAGCCTCATAAAAACATCCACACACACAGAACTGTGTCCTGAAGGAGAACCTACCCCCATGGGGTTCTGCCTCTGACCTGCTCATCTCACTCACACATTCCTGCTGGTAATAGCGGGGGCAGAGAGGGAGGATCTGGCTTTGGAAGCTTTCTGCAGCTCCACATCCCTTCCAGGTTATTTTTAAACCTTTGGACACAGCACAAATCTCCCCGGAGTTTTGCAGGCAGAGGTGTGGGGTGGAGAAGGGTTTGGTTTGGGGGGTGAGAGGGGCAGAGTTTCACGGGGCATCAGGCACCTGGCACATCAAACATCGTGCACAACTGAAACCCTCTGGCTGCAGGGCTCCCTGCCCAAAGTTAACCCCAGGGATCACATCGGCACGGCTGCTTTGTGAAGGGACCAGGGGCTGGAGTCCTTCTCAGCCCATTTTGGAATTAAGGACGATGGGAACATTTGGTGGCAGATTCAGGGCTGAAGGAGCCATCAGGGAGCAGATGAGCCCTCCAGGAGCAGAGAGAAGTGATGTTGCCTCCTGCCCTGGCTGGATCCCAGGAACACAACCCAGCAGCATCCACACTCCTTCCCTCACCATCAATCCCACCAAACCAGAAAGCTGCAGCGTTCTCTGCGACTCGGAGGGGAAATGAGGTTAAGCCAGCTAATTGACAGCAGTGACCTTTGTGGCTCCCAGCGAGCGCAGCCACCAGCACAGGAGCGGCTGCAGCTGAGGCCGATGGGGGGGCAGCGCTTTTCTACCTCTTGGGTTTGTGTTTTTCAGCGCTCTTCCTGCCCAAGTTTAAACTTTGGGTCACAAAGAGCTGTTTGCTGACATCAGCTGCAGAAGAGCTTTCAGGGACAGAAGAAAATGAACTAAAGGCTGGATGAAACTCCGGGTCCTCCCTTCAGTTCAACCCGAATTGCACTGCTCCGGACACCCAGAGCACACAGAGCCTCTGTGAGAGCTCTCACCCCCACCAGGAGAGTGCAAATTTTAACAGATACTTTATTCTGGAGTGAAAAACAAACTCCACCCCACCCTGATGGTCCAAGTGTTTATTCCTATCCCGTCTTCCCCCTCCACACAAACACGCTGCCCTCAGGGGCTGAAGGGCAGGAATGAGTCTTCACCAAAGTTTTAGGAAATAGGCACAAACAGCTCCGCTCCAGCCTCCCATTTCGGCTCTCTTAGGTGCTCTCTTAGCATCCCTCGGGCATTTTGAAGCCTGGCGCTCCCCAGCCCACGCCAGGAGCCAGGCTCAGCCCTGCTGCCGGGGCAGGGAGCACTGGCACCCTCTGACCAGCACAGGGTGCTCCCTGCGGCCAGGGAGGGCGGGAGGAGGGATCCCAAGGGACACTCCTGCGCTGCACCCTCCGGAGCCCATGGACGGCTGATGCCCAGGCGGGTGCTGCCTTTGGAGCTCTCTGCAGCCCAGCTGATGCTGCACCAGCATCTATTGAACCCCTGTGCGGCTCCAGCACTCAGCTGTCATTTTATTTCCACATGCAGCCCAGAATCTCAAAGCCTGCGGGAGCTGTGCCTCCCTTCTGGCTTTCCTAGAAACTTCCTAACCGGCAGAGAAATGTACAACTCAATCTTTAATTTGATTTTTTTCGCCGCACCCGTGCCGCACAAAATCCATCAAACTTCCAGTTTGGCGCAGTGGCAATTGCAGCAGGGAGAGATGAAGCAACAGGATTCGTTTAATGCAGAAAAAATGGTTGGGGTTTTTTTGGGGTTTTTTTTGGTTTTTTTTTTCCTGCGGGTCCTCCAAGCTCCATCCTCCACCTCGCCTGGGCAGGGCAGAGAGGAGTTGAGCGCCCGGGGTCAGTGAGCAGCCAGACGCCACCAATGTGTGAACAGCAGCCCTTATTCTGGTCAGGGCTCGGCTCGGAGCAGCAACCACAGCCAGCAGCAGCTGAACTCTCCCCGCTACAACACAAAAAACCCTTCTCGCCTCCCTTCAGTAACGTGTTGCTCTCTGCACCCTCTCTCCACCCATTTCTCCAGCTCCAGAAGGGCGAAAAAAAATATCAAAGCGGCGGGTTTTCCTGGATTAAACATGCTAAATCCAGAGTATTCAGCACTGGAGTTGTGTTTCCCAAATACCATGAGTGTTTGGACCACACAAGACACATCCAGCGAGGGATGGGGGGAACGCACATCCCAGCTAGCGATGGGAGCAGGCGGGGAGCCCCGCGGAGCGCATCTCTCCTGCCTCCCCGGCGGACGGGCTTCCCTACATCCCGGCAAGGATGCCAGAAGCGTGAGGGAAGGAGGCTGGAGGGGCGGCGGGATGGATTTTAAGAGAAGGAGGGGGATGGAAAGTCATAAAAGCGCTCGGAAAGTCAATTCGCCTTCGGCAGCGGGCAGAGCCCGGGCGGCGCCGCTGCGCTGCGACTTGGGGTGCGCTCCCTGTTCCCCTCCAAAAGACACCCCCAAAAAACCCCACA
>VXBC01002703.1:826958-866944 GCA_013399945.1 Ploceus nigricollis | reverse complement strand
GAGGCGGCCCCGCTCCCGGCGCTACGGGGAGCGGAGCCGGCGCTGCCGGGGGAACGGGGGTCCGGCACGGAGGAGGGCAGCGCATCCAGGGCGCCTCCGCCCCGACCTCTGCTCGCATCCCGGCCCCCAGACACGATGGGTTAAGAGTTTAAGCACGTTGGCTGCAGGCAGCCCTGGCTGGAGCTGCTGCCCGAAACCGATGGCTCTTGAAACCAGGCCAGTTGTGTTCACCTTGCCTGTCTCGACATGATCCGCTGCCTTTCACACTCACCCCTTCGGCTCCCATCACCCCTTCATGCTCACATCATCTCCTCACATTTCCATCTCCCCTCCACATTCCCATCATCCTGCCTGGAGCAGCCTGATCCTCTCCCACCCACAAGCACACCCAAAGTCAGGGGCACAGCCAGGGCAGAGCAGTGCACATTGTGCTGTGGTGGGTGACAGCCAGGGGTGGTTGTTCCTGGCCTGCTTGGTAGAGGTGAGAGGCCAAAGAGAGCTGGGAACTGACTGGATAAAAAGCATCTTGAAGATGCAAGATGAGTGTCATGCCAGTACAGCATGGAGTTAACAGAAGAATATCGGTTTTCACATGAAATCTGTTTGATTGTATTTAGGTAGCACAAACTTGAGACCACAAACGGCACAGCAGAAGGAGAGTATGACTCACAGATGTCAGCTTACCGGTACGGAGAAAAAAAGTCATTAACAACCAGCTCTTGTGGTTCTGTCACTCTGAAAGTCTTTAACAGCTTCCGACTCTGGCACAGATCAGGCTGCTCTCATCGAAGATGGGCTCAAGTGAACACAGGCCCTCAGGAGCAGCTGCCTGGGGTCATGGTCACTGCCCAGCCCTTAGGATGGACCAGGGTCCTGCTTGCAAACACCCCTGAAACCTCCCGAGGCCCCGAAAGATGAGCTGCAGATGCAAACGCTGCAGCTCAGATTATTTCGTTTCTGCAGCGAGGCCTTTCTCAGCCACCACGGCGTATTTATAGCAGGGCAGTTTGTGCAACTGAAAGAAGCTGCGAGGTTGCCAGGGCCAGACAAGGAGAGGCGGCTCTGGCTGCACACACACGGCTTTGCCAAGGCAGGCAGATCGAGCAGCAGGAGGGCTGAAAGCTGGCAAAGCTGGGCAGGGAGCTCCAGCCCCAAGTTCATCTTCCCCACCCGGTGACAGCCTCTCACGTTCCTAATTTTACAGGCAATCTTGTTTCCAATTTACTTGCAAGCTCAGTTCTGGACAACCTATTCCTGCAGCAGTGGAGTGGGACCAGCGATTTGCTGTGATGAAAAACCTCCCTCCACTGATTCCCGAGGGTCGGGAGAACCTGAGCCATGCTCAGGCAGAGCACAGGGCTGGAAACCTCAGCCGGTGGTTTGAAACCTACCACAGGAATGAACCTGGAAATCCGAAGGCGGAAAGAGGATTGCTGCAAGGATAAAATGTGGTCCCCCCCAGGACAGGATCGTGTGCTTGCACCTGCCCTTGGTTTGGGTTTCTTTCTTCCCCGTACAGCAACGACTGAAGGAAGAAACTACAGAGAGGAGATTTAGCAGAACATTTCTAGTTGAAAATCAGAAGGGGATTCAGGAGAAACAGCTGCCTTTCTATCTGATCTCTGATCCCTCCAGAGCAGGCTTGGGCAGAGAAACCCGATGCAGTTATCAGAGCCCCCAGCCCTTCCCTTCCTGCGCTCCCGGGCTGGGATCCCGCGGCAGGGAGGGGAGGGGGCTGCCTGGGGGTGCCGGTTTGTGCAGCTGCCTGACGGAGCCATCAGAAAGCACCTGCGGTCCCAACCGTATGGAAATGACCCCCCGGGTGGATCGTTCGCCCCGCTCGGAGCGCGGCTGCAGCAAACCACAACCCCCAGACCGAAACAGAGCAGGAGGCGTGGCGAGGTCACTGAGACTTGCCCAAACGCAGACGGGGACAGGCTGCTGGTGGCACACAGCACAAAGCTCTCCTGGGCAGAGAGGCCCTGGATGGAGCTGCCACAGACTGACATGCAGCAACAGAGGAGGCAGCGGGGGTGCCCTGAGGTGTCTCTGCTTTAGCTTTGCCCCCCTGGGCCCCCTTTTGGCTCAGCCACTCCTGCAGTGCTACAGTCTCGAGGACTGGCTGAACTCCAGGGCACCTGTACTGGAGATCCTTCTCTTCTGGACCAGCACAGAGGCTCTAATAAAGACCTTTCTCACAGCTTTTATTAGGAGACATCCACACGCTCCTGGCATCCTGGCTGAGCCCTGATCCCACAAAGCCCATGACACTGAGCCCAGCTTGGTGCAGGATGGCTGCAGAGGAGCTCTGAGCTTTGCCTCACCCCCTTGTACCTCCCCAAACCTGTGTTCCATTTTGCTGGTGCAATGCATGGCAAGCCCTACACGCAGGGAAAGTGGAAATGCTTCCAAAAGTAACACCAAGGCAAAAATCCCCAAAGGGGAGGAAGAGAGTGGCTGCGGACAGAGGTTTCCTCCCAGGGCAGCTGAATCTCTCCTTCAAACTCCATCCCAGCAGCCGCCTTAATTTGCGTTCACTTCAGAGCTGCAACATGAAAGCCCTGGCTCTGAGCTCCAGCTGAGCCGCTCAATGGCTCAGTGTTCGCAGAAGGCATGGAAGGAATCCATTGATTAGTTTCTTCAGCTGGGCTGTGACCATTCCGAGCCCAAGACCTGCCAAACATGACTTCGCCTCAGCAACTGGTTCCTATTTGCTGCTCACAGGCTTTAGGAAAATCTTTCCTCTTCCCCATCCAAGTCTCACCCTCGTTTTCCGCTGTGTCGTTACGAACGTGAATATCCATTCAGGCTCTGTCCGGGAGGGAGGATGCCGGGCTGGAGAACGGCCCTGCAGCCCAAAGATGGGCGATAACCATCTGCCCTCCCTCCGCAGCGCAGCCCCACTGTTTGCAACTGCTGGAACAAAGAAAGGATGGGCCGTAATGTCCCATTGTTCCCGGGGCCGCTGACTAACCTTGGGTTAAGAGAACAAGAATAATTATTGTTCATTTAGCACTGAGGGAAGGTGTTAGGAGAGCGGAGCCTTTGCTGTGATTTCCGAACGCAAGGACGGCTCTTCCATGACCTCTCTCCTGGCTGGGATGGCTCTTTCACTTCTCCACGGCCAAATTCACTCCTGTCCCAGCCCAGGGCAGCTGCTGGCTCTCCTTTAGATGTCGTGGAGCTGGGCCAGGTTCTCCTTTCCCTCGCATTTCCCCATTCCCATTTCAGCAGGAATTAGGTGTAACTTCTGGTCTGGAGAGGGAGCTTTTCCGAGCACTGCTGCTACCAAAACATGGGGTGAAATACAACGGCCACGTAATAACGTGGAGCATCCACCCAGCTGTAATGGCCAGGAAATGAAGAACACCATATCCAATTAAAACTGCAGGGGGATATTTATGGCAGAACGTAATTAGCCAAATTGGAGCCTTCCCCAAAACTGCCATGGGATTTTTAATGACCGCGAGCGGTCAGGGATTGGGTTTGATGTTTTGTCAAGTAAACAATACCCAGAGGGCATGAGACAAAAATCAGGAGCAAAGGGGAAAGGAAAAAAAAAAAAAAACTGTCCTGCAATTCCAGGGAGAAACAGAGACATGAAAGGATTTATCGTAACGGGGACATTGTTGGAAGGAGCAGCAGCCACCACTCCAAGAAAGGAAAGAGCAGGGAGGTGGCCCTGGGTGTGGAGGTGGCCCTGTGCAATGAGAGGAAAGAGCAGGCAGCTGCCGCGGCCGTTCCCCTGGGAGATACCTTTCCTGGAATTTAAAATGATACGAGAAATTCTTTCAAGCGCCGTAATAGCTGGGAAGTATTGGAGTATTTTGGTAAGAGGAGGCTGGGTTAGCCCTGCTGGCTCCAGCCTCCCGTTTTTGGCTCGGGCATGGAAGCAGAGCTCATTAGCGGCACATCCTGCGTGTGCCCCGGGCGGGCTGCGGGAGCCGGGCCGCTCCCAGATGCAGCGCAGGGTCCGGAGGTGATGACCGTAGCCCAGATGTGGCCCCTGGGGTCCCCTCGCTGCGGGGCTGGAGGCACGGAGAGTCCCCCAGCCTGGGCGCTGGGGGCAGGAGAAGCAGGGCAGTGTTCCCGCTGGGATGCCCAGCCCTGGGCCGGCCCAGCCCCGAGCCATCGCGGCCACAATGCCCTCCTGTGAGGGACTGTCCCCGGGCTCCGAGCCTCCGCGGCTCCTGCTCTCATTAAGTCCCGGCGGGGAGGGCTCACAAAAGCCGCTTTGTGGCCGGCGGGGGTCAGGGCTCGGCACACAGAGCCCGCGTGGCTGCGGGAGCCACAGCCCTGTCACACGCCGGGGATCCCGAGCGAGCCTCACAGGCTGCTCGAGCATCTCCAAGTGCCTCCCAGAGGTGCTGATCCCGCACCTGAGGAGCTGCTCCGGGCTCCGGCAATGCCATCCCCATGGGAATTGCCTTGGCGGGGGTGCTGCCACTCACTCGTGCCCCTGCTGGAAGCAGCGGCTGGATGGAAAATCCTCGTGAGCTGCTCCGCAGCCCTGTTTGCTCTCCGGACATCTTCCCGCTCCCCTCAAGTCACAGCACCGAGCTCTGGGTAAACACATCCTCAAGGGTTTTCCTGTTGAGCTCCCGATATTCCCAATTACACCGAGCACGTGCAGCCAATACACATCAAATCCCACCTGCAGGACACCTCTCTCGCCTTTGCTCCGATCTCCTGGCTCGGATCTCTCTGTTCTCAGATCTCTCTGCTTCAGAGCACACACAAAGCAGCCAGCTCAGGTTTAAGCAGCACAGCTCCGCTTGTGGCTGGGCTCTTGGCATTCACCAGTCTCTCCTTACTGAACTGATCCCTGGTAGCCCTTGAAATTCCCTTCCCTGGGATGCATGGAGGGATTACAAAGGAGAGCCAAAGGAATCATTGCTCATAAATGGTCTCCTGACAGCCAGACTGTGATCACTGACGCTTATCTGCCCTTTCCATCTTTGCAAAACCCATCACCACCAAAACACCACCCACTGCTTCACCAAACACCGAGAGACAGCCACGTTTCACTTCACCAAGGTCCAAGAGACTCACAAGCAGCTCCCAAGGGAGGTCAGCCCAGCTCTAAGCTCTGGTATAGAATCCACAGCCTGAGAAGTGGCAGGCACCAGGACAATCCCATGCTGGCAGCCAGTTGGAAGTGATCAGCCCAGGAAAATAAACCACAGGACTGCAGTGACCCCCGGGTTAACACTGGGGCCAGGACAGAGGGGTTCAAGTCATGGAAGTTTAATTCCTGGCCAATATTTCCACCTTTGTGCCTCCATACCTTTTTTTAATGGCCTTTTCTCCCTTCCCAAGGGGCTGCGAGTTCAGCAGCCACAAAGGAAAATCTCAGGGGCTGGGGACCATGATGAGGTCTCTCCAGAGAGAGATTTGTGGGCAGAGCTCAGGAGAGAGAACTGGGATTTCCATCCCTTGTTCCACAGGACCCTGGAAGGAACAACCCACCAAGATCCAGCAGCAAAGGTCCCTCCATCCCAAACCAGTGTCCTGCCAGGGCCACGAGGTGACAGGTGCACACTAGAGAGACAGTTGAGGGGTGGGCACGGTTATCCCACATACACCGTGCACCGAGCACGGAAATTCCGGGATGAGACCAACAGCCCTGGAACTGTCCTCCCCAGAGAGGCTCTGCCAGCAGAGCCACCCCCAGCATCCTCCTGGATGAGGAATCCGCCTGCAAATGCTCTCAAAGAGGAAAAACCCTCGCCCGGCGCTGGAAACCTCCTCTCCCGCAATTGTCCGCGCTTGGCAACCTGGCCTGGCAGTGAATAAACGCCAGGGAAATATTCCTCCCTACACGTGTTTGGGTTTTTCGGGGTGGTTTTCTTGGCCACCGCTCCTGGCTCTACAACAATGCCCGGCTTGTTCGGCCCCGCGCTGCAGGGCAGGCTTGAATAGATCTGTCTAAAATTATAAGCGGGCAGCCCCTGGGCTCTGCGAGATCACAGAGCCCACGCTGGGGCTGAACAAAGCCCCCGCTATTTCCCAACAATTAGGCCGGCTAAAAGGACATCTATCTCCTGCCATCAGAGCCACCACGTGCCTCCCAGCCAGCCCATTGTGCAGCTAATTAAATAACACGCCTCTCTCCCCGGGAGCGTCTCCTGATTAGCTCGCCGAGGTCCTAAATCCTTGCGGGTGTGAATGGGAGCAGACAGCTGCTGGGCAGGGAGCTGCGGCTCCCGAGGGGACACGGTCAGCCCGGGACAGCCTCGGGCAGCAGCACCGGGCATTTCAGGGGTTTGTTTAAGGGACCTTAAACCTCATCCAGTGCCACCCCTGCCACGGGTTCCACTGTCCCATGTTGCTTCAAGCCCTGTCCAACCTGGCCTTGGACACTTCCAGGGATCCAGGGACAGCCACAGCTTTTTTGTGCCAGGGCCTCCCCACCCTCCCAGGAATTAACTCCTTCCCAATATCCCATCAAACCCACCCTGTTCCTGGCTGAAGCCATTCCCTCATCCCATCTTCAGGAAGCTGTTGAACAGAAATCCTGGCATCCAAGAGGGTTCAGCACACTGTGCTTCCCTGTCCACCTCCCAACTGCCTGCAGCAAAAGCCGTGAAAACAGATGATTTATTTATTATTTTTCATGCTTTGCTGGTGGCTGGAAGAAAAAATCAGATGCAAATATTTTTTCTAAATATGTTCCTGGCTGATACAGAGCAGTTTGTTGTAGGGTTTTTTTTTTCCTTTTCCCACACTTCTTGTTGGGTTAAAGCAGTGGAAAGAAAATAAACAAGGAAAATGTTGTGTCATTCAACCAGAGCTAAAACTTTCTATTTTTGCACTTTTAATATGGGAAGGAATTGCAAAATGGAAAATAAAAAAAGGCCTATTAAAAGTAATTTGTTAACAAGCTCTTTTCACCCAGTTAGTTCACCTCCTCAAGGAGGATTCTGTGGGAGGGGAAGGTCTTGGATAAGGATGAGGCCAAAGGGAAGCTGGGAAGCTGATTTGTGTTCTGTGAGATGAAACAAAATAACCTCTGGGGCTTGGAGTTTCCTTTCAATCCAAAAAGGAGTTCTGGGAAGTGAAGAAAACCCACTCAGATGATGCATCAAACACCCCAGGGCTGCCTGAAATGTCCTGGGCCACCACAACCATCCCTGGGGGAGGTGGACATGGACCTTCTGAACACCCAACCTGCACCAGCTCGAGCCAAAAGCCACGGCAGGATTTTCTCCCCATCCCAGCCCAGTTCCTTGGGCTGAGCTCCAGCACAACAGCCCAGAACTCCTAAATCACTCCAGATGTTCAGCACCTTTCCTCACATGCTCCCAAGACCCGGAAGAAATTCAGTTCCCTTCTGTCAAGGCCCCAGTCAGCAATAGTTGCAAATATCCCTTTTACCCCCTTTAAATCATCATTTCCCACCTCTGGCTATTTCAATCATCATTTTCACACTGGGAGAGCCTGGCTGGAGGACTGGGAAGGTGGGGCAGCAGATTAATGAGCTGATTTCCTGTGGACCTGCAGCTCCAGGCTGGAAGCAGCTGGACCTGCTGCTGCAGACAGAGCTCCATCCACCCAAGGCAAACAGAAAATCCCCATTCCTCATCCCTTGTGGAGAGGAGGCAGCGGGAGGAAGGACACAGAGGAGGAGGAGGCAGAGCTTGGTTTTGTTCTAATGGGAACCAAAGCTGGCTCCTGCTTTCCAAACCCACCCTGGGGAGCAGCTGCTGGTGGAGCTTGGGTGGGAAAAAGCTGTGAAGCTTTAGGAATGTGTCAGGGAATTATTAATCAGTGTATGTGCACACCCATAGGGTTCCACTGGAAAAGCACAGGGATCAACTTGATGCACGCTGTTGTTGAAATCATATTTGCCCTTCATTCAAGAAATGCAAAGGTTTTACACCAAATAACCACATTTTACAGGGATGCATCCACAGGGCCAGGAAAAACATCATTAAAAGAGATGCCATGGCTCACACCAAGGCCCAGAAGGGGCTACACAGGAGTCCAGCCCCAAACCCAGTTTAACATAATCCAGGAGCAGCCTCCTCAGCCCTCTGGCAGCTTCAAAGCCCACAGCCAGGTCTGAGAGCTCCATTCATCCCAAGCTCCCAAATAAAGGGCAGAAGCCAAGAAAAAGCTGCCTCCCCTCACCCAGCCAGTGCCCTCGATCCCAAAGCTCTGGGAATGGCTCCACAGCCACTTGATTAATAAGGGCCCAGGGGGGAAAAACCGTTTATATAACCTCATCTTCTCTAAACTTCCTAAGTGCTTCAGAAAGTGGCTGCCCTGGAAACCCCAACTGGAAACGAAAAATATTATCCTGCCATTTATAAACATCCCTGGTGCTAATGAAGTGAGGAGCGGCAGCGACGGCCAGTGAGGGTGAGGTGCTCTTGGCAGGCGTGGGAGAGCCCCAAAAACCCTGACTTCAGGTGGTTGTGGAGGGGAAAGTCCTCCCACCATGACCCAGTGCCATTGGAGCTGTGAGGCCCCAGGGCAGGGATTTGGGAAGAGGGATGGTTGTGGAAGTATGGCTGTGCCAAACGCAGGGGCTGGGGGCAAATGTAGAGGCAGAAGGGCAGGGTGATCACAGGCAGGCAGGAGCAGGTGGCTGAAACCTCTCAAATCATTCCCTGAGCTCGGAGTGTGGCTGGGGTGAAGCAGCACATCCTGCTCCTGGAAAGCAGGGAGGGAATTTCGGTGCCTGCTGCAGACTCTGTGGGATGAACAGCCCAGGCCAGGCTGCTCGTGCAGGCCTGCAGAGCACGGCTGTTTACACCACTGTGCTCTGAATAAACACTGAGCAGCCCAAATTTAGCTCCTGGGTTCAACCACCCCGCTCCTCGCAGCCCCTCAGCCACACATCCCAAGCAGAGAGCCAGGACAGCAGAACACTCCAGCCCACTGCTCCATCTGCTTTCTCTGCTGGCATTTCCCACGGAGATTTGTTTGTGCATCCGCACCAGAAAACGCTGAGGTTTGGCTGGAAATATTTGGATTTGGTTTAGACAAAATATTGATGATTTCCGCCCAACAATCTGTCAGTTTTGGCAGCAACAAGGAGAAAAGAGAGAAAAAAAGAGAGGTTTTTTTCTCAAGATATGGGGACTGAGCTGACACCCACCCTGGGACTCGGCATAAGGAGAAGGCAAAGCAAAGCTACTGGGCTGCCTCATTATCCTGTCAGTCTGATTACTGCAGAGCAAGGAAAACTGCTCCTACTTCCACAGAGTGGCTGTTTGCCTGGATGGAAACACAGCCAGGGCTGCCAGACACAGGAGGCCTCTGCTCTCCTGGGGTCAGGCAGGGGCTGGATGCAAAGCAGAGGAAGAGCAGGTCTGGTCACCTCTGGAGATGTCACAGATACCCCAGGGTAGGTGGTGGTGAGGAGCTGGTCCAGGGCAGGAGGAGATGCCAGCTTTATTTCCATCACTGCCTTCCAGAATTAGTCCTGTCTCTGGAGTCTGGAAAACTGGGTTGAAATCTCCCCAGCGCAGACTCTTCTGCAAGATGCCTGCAACTGACCAAATTAGAATTTTTCCATGAACAGGCTCCCTTGGGGCATCTCTTCCTTTTTTCCTTTTCTACCTCAATGCTGACATCAGTTTGACCAAGCAAGAGCTCCCTGGCCCAACTTGAACCTCAGATGTGGAGAGTGAATCACACAGACCTGGGAGAAAGGCATTCCTGACTCCTGAAAAAGAACTGCTGCTGAGTTAAGGAGGAGTTTGGGCTGGATCTCCTTAGAAATCAAATATCCCCTTTGGTGGGGATATTTTCTCCATTAATTTTCTCCATTTTTCCTAAATACCAAACCCTGGCACAACTTGAGGCTGTTTTCCCTTGTCACCCCTGAGAAAAGACCAACCCCCACTGGGCTCCACCCTCCTGACAGGGATTTGTGGAGATCCTGGCTTTGCATCCCAACCTGCCCTTGGAGCATCACAGGGGAAGGAAAAACATCAAAAGAGAAGTCCTGTCTGACCTTTGGGGATCAGAGGTCTCAGGACACGGAGAAGCTCCTTTCATGAGCCTAAAGCTGGAAATAAGCCCATGTACAAAGTCCACCCTCCATCCCAAGCTGTTCCCACAGCTCACTGAAGCCATTTTGGAGTGTCCCATGACTGTCCCACAGAGGAACCATCGTCCCAACACACACAGGGCCTCGTTATCCCTGCCTGCTTCCACAGGGGCCTGCCCCTCCCAGGACCAGCTGCACAGAGAGGAACCACGTTCCAGCTCTGGTCAAACAGCCAACAATTGACCCAGTGCAGCTTTTCCAAAGCCTATTGATCCCACAGCCCATGGGGGAAGATCCATCCGGAGGCTGGGAAACTCCAGCACGTGCTGGGGAGGCTGCAGGCAGCTCCAGGGCTGGCCACGCCGGCAGCCAAGGCTCACTTCAGACATCTCTTTTTGTGTGTAATCTGAAGCACTTGCACAGCGCTGCTCTCCAGGGACCCTCAGCCACTCTCCTGACCTCACTGAATTAAGTATGGCAATAAAATGTGCACTGAATTAATCATCTGCATCTCCAACGTGAGAAACTGCTGTGCAGGGGCTCACAGGAGCGCTGCAGGCATTTGGGGATCTCACTCCAAGGGAAGGCAGTGGAGTTTACATGCCTAAAGACTTTCTGGTAAGAGATAGAGCCAAGGTCTTCCATACCCCAGCTGTAAAATCAGTCTGGTCTCCTAGATACTATCCCTGAGAACCCTTCTCCCATAAAAAGCCAGGCTGGACAGGACTTGGAGCAGCCTGGCCCAGTGGAAGGTGTCCCTGACCAGGGAACAAGATGAGCTTTAAGGTCCCCCAGCCAAACCATTCTGGGATTCTCTGTTTCCATGACCATGGGTGCTGGGAAGAGTCACCAGGACTGGGAGCTTGGGTGAATGACCCCCCCACCCTCTGGGAAGAGGAGGTTGCCCTGTGGGGTCCTTGCAGTCCAACAGCTCATTGCTGCAAAGCTGGGATGAAGAGGGGCCTGGGAGAGCAGCAGGAGATCAGGGACTCCATATTTCCCCCAGAGGCTCCAGGTAAGGTGAGAAACATCACAGGCACAAGGCAGGCTCTGGAAAAGGAGGTGCAGAGAGCTCCTTTGGAAAGCTCAGCCCTGGCTCTGCTCGGAAAAGGAGGAATCACTTCCTTTCCCAATTGACAGCAGGGCAGCTCGGGCTGATTTCTGTCTCATTTTAGAAGGGGAGCAGAGATGCAATCCCTTACAGGGCTTTCAAGGACTATCCCTCCTAATGCTCTCCTTGCTTCTCTGAGCCTGGCACTTCTTCCTGCTCTTCCCCTCTCCAGCCTGGACAAGCTCCCAGGGCTGTGCTGGGGCACAGGACAGTCCCATCCTCCTGGAAGTGTCTCTGTGTTGGAAATAACAATTAAAAGAACCAAAAGACCATCCTAATTGCCCCCTCCCTCCCCCAAACGTCTGACAGCAGTTTCTCAGGCTGAAGTGATGCAAATAGCTCAGATAAGGCTCAGATAAAGTATCTGTGCTCTCGAGGGCTTATCTGTGCTGAACACCAACTCCAAAAATCCTGAAATTTGCCCCGTGGGACTGTCTCTGGAGCCTGATTTCCATCTGAAGCCCCGACCTCCAGAGGCTGCAGAAACAGCTCCTGTTCAAATGCATTCTTGAGATAGCAGGGTGGGACCCGGCAGGTCTGCAGCTCCCCTACTGCGCTATCTGGGATTTGCCTCCTGGTGGGAATGTTGCAAGAGCGGGGCTGATGGCTCAAGGAACCGGTGACGGCACCTTTCACCACCCCCGCTCACACTCCCAGGACTGAGGGAAAACCTTCTCTGCTCTGATGGAAAGATCACTTTCCCTTGGCTAGAGATTGTTCCGTGCTGGCTTTTGCTTTCAGGCCCTGCTCAGTGACTCCAGGCAGAGGGAAGGCTGGTGGGGCAGCTCAGGGTGCTGGGAATTCCCTCAGGGACCGTGGCAGTGTGGGCTTCGGGACAAGGTTTGGAGTTCCTGGGGGCAAACTCTCCCCGGGTTCTCTGACAATCCCGGCCTGGCAGGATGCAGAGGGAGTCAGCAATCCTTGGGACAAGGTCTGATGAAACAGACCTGGCCCCCAGCAATGGCCAGTCTCTAATATTCACTTATTACCTGCTTAGTGAGCCAGCCTTTCCAAAAACATACAGAGCTGCAAAAGGTGTGAGACCTGGGACTGACACCCATTGCTATTCCCATTCCTAGGGGCACAGCTTCAGATGGGAAAGGAGCTGGGAAGTCCAAGGCCAGCTCCAAGAAGGATAACCGGGATCTCTTTATTAGCTGGTACAAAGGCCCTTGGGCTCTGACCTGGGCTAAGACCATTCCTTGTCCTGTGGGAGCACCAAGGGTCTCCCATCTCCTGGCCAGATCCCACATTCCATGTGCTCTACAGACACTGGAGTCAAAGAGAGCAGGAAGGATCCCTCCCTGGAGGGTTTGTGACCAAAGAATCCACAATCTAATCATTTATACACCTCATGCAAATCTGGCAAGGATGGGAAAATGGAGCTTTCTGAAAACCTTTCAAAGCTCTGCAGAAATTGCCCAAATCCCGCTGATCCAAGCAGAGAGAGATTTCCTCTCTGCAGAGGTTTGCAGCCGACAGGCACAGTTCTCAGGCAAGGATAACGATGAAATTCTATAGGATGGCTCATAAACCACAGAAAAAATTAATTTCCTACTAAAAATTCCCAACAGCTCATTCCCAAAGGTCCACAGGACTGCTGTGGAGTGCTGGCTCCCCTTCCATCCCAAAAACTAGAATTGAGGGAAAACATGCGGGCAGCTCTGGGCTGCCAGGGCTCTGCAGCACTGGCAGCACCAGGGTGAACCATGAGGTACCAAAACCAAGGGATTGAGGGAAAACCTGTGGGCAAGGTCCAGCTCGCAGAGCCCCATGGCACTGGCAGCGCCAGGGTTAACCATGAGCCCCAAAATCCCAGGGATTGAGGGAAAACAAGTGGGCAGAGTTGGGCTCCCAGCACTGGGAGCATCAGGGTGAACCACGAGGTACCAAAAACAAGGGATTGAAGGAAATCGCTCCATGGATGGCACTGGCAGCCCCAGGGTTAACCATGAGCCCCAAAATCCCAGGGATTGAAGGAAAATGAGTGGGCAGGGTCCAGCTCCCAGCACTGAACCACAGTGCACAGTTCACTCCCAGAATGAGCCACAAGGCACCGAATCCCAGGGGTTGATGGAAAACGCTCCATGGATGGCACTGGCAGCCCCTGGGTTAACCAAGAGGCACCAGATCCCAGAAAACGAGTGGGCAGAGTTGGGCTCCCAGCACTGGGAGCAGCAGAGTGAACCACAAGGCACCAAATCCCAGGGATTGAGGGAAAACGCTCCATGGCACTGGCAGCCCCAGGGTTAACCGCAGCGGCGCCCTGTGAGGCAGCGATTTCTGCTTTATTTCAGCAGGGGAAGTGTGTCCCGGCCTGATTAGCCCAATGGTTTCCTCTTTTCCCATAACCTCCAGACCCCCATGGCCTAAGTGTTTACTTTCTGAAATAAAAAATCTGCCAGTGTTTTTCTTTTTGCGGGGCATGTGTATTTTGGGAGGACTCGGGGGGAGGGAAGCGGAGGGGGAGCCGAATGGGACGGGAGGCTGGCGCACACCTCCCTCCCTCTCCCACCCCTCACCCCAGCTCCTTCCCAGCTGCAGCCTCGGAGCTGAGACTTCTGGCTTCGATGTGAGGAAGAGAGAGAGAGAAACGCATTAATGAGAGAGTTCAGGCTCTTGCTCCAGCAGCCATAAACACAAGTAACATCTGGAGGGAGAGAGAGGTGCTCCGAGCTGCCAGCAGCTGAAAGGATCAGGCTGTTTGCAGGGTCCTGGATTCCACAGCCCCTCTGCCTGCCCTGCTGTGCTCTCCTGGCATCCCATTGTCCATCCAGGGACAAAACACAATCAGACAATCCTAAAGGTTGGAGAAACCCTCTAAGATCATCCAGTCCAACCATTCCCCCAGCACTGCCAGTTCCACCACTAAACTGTGTCCCCCAGTGCCACATTTACACTTTTTTTGAACATTTCAAGGGACAGGGATTCCACCACATCTCTGGGAAGCCTGTTCCAAATAGCTCTCCTCACTTCTGCTGCCCTCCCTGCTCCTCACCAGCCCAGCAAAGCCCCCCTGAGTGCTGCTACAAGGGCTGGCCATGGGCAGCCAAGCCCTCTGGAGAGGGTGCTCTGCTGCCCAGTGTCCCCACAGGTCACAGTTCTGAGGAATTTTCTTGGGAAAGCTCAAACAGCACACCCCCCCTCCCCCCCCAGCTGTGCTTTGTGTGGCCTGTCTGAAGTGTTTGGTGGTGCAGGATGGTTTCCTCCTCTGGAAAATCCAGCAGGTACATCCAGCGCACTCCATCCCTACAGAGGGGTCAGTCCTGCTCCAAGGGCACCCCAAAATGAGACCTCTTCTGCAGACAGCCTCAAGGCATCACAGAAACCCTGGACAGGCTGTGGCTCAGATCCCTTCTTCCTGGACATCCCATTGTCCCTTCCCCAAGGCACACTGGAGCTCTCAGTGCTGCTGCTCATTTTTGCAGCTCCCAAACTTGAGTTCTGCCTCTTGCTGAGCTCCCATCCCCTTGTTATACCTGAGAATCCCAACAAATCTCCAGGCTTCTCCCAGAACCCACACACCAACACTCAGCTTTCCCCCAGCCTCATCCCAGGGCCCAACGCCCTGTTCTGAGCACGATCCCTCATCCCCAGCTGACTCTGCAGCTCAAGTGGGAAAAGAGCTCTGAGCTCATTCTCTGCCGATGACCAAGGCACAGGGAGCTCCCTGGGGTTTTGTCTTGGACAGGCAGCACAGGGAATTTTCCAGAGTCAGGCAGGAAACAAATGGCAAACTGAAAGCCTGGATTTTTGTCATTCTGTTGCCTCAGTGCAAATAATCCTCTCCAAGTGCTGAGCTGCAGCAGGTCCCAGCATCACTGAGTGTCACAGGAACCCCTGGGTGTGTCTTCCTCACCTGGGAAACAACAGGATCCACAGGAACCAGGCACTGCAGCTCCCACTGACCTGAGAGCAAAGCAGGGACTGCTCATGCTTCCCAGCAGATTCAGACACACCACAGGCATCCCACAGCCCTGCAATTCATTCCCAAGGCATGGAGGGGTCTCCTCTCTCCACCAACAGAACGGAAAGTGCCCTTAACAGAGAAAATGGTGTGTGTCCTTAACAGCCCAGAGTGTCCCAGCACTGCAGCTGGGACTGGCTTTCAACTGGAGCCAATTGAATACCCCAAGATCCACAAAGGAAAAGTGAAAAAGCCCCATTCCAGCCAGGCCCTAAACAGCTCCAGACCCAGAGAGGCTGTGTCACCTCAGCGGCCAGAGGGTGCCAACAGAGCCCAGAAGCTTCATTCAGCCCTGGGCCTGGGAGAGCTGTGGATCAGGGAATGCTGCAGCAGGCTGGGAAGGGCAGGATTTTGTGCAGGGCTTTCTCTGAGCCATGGAATCATTTCCCATCCAGTGCATCCCTCCCTGTGGGGCTCAGCCTGACTTTCCCCCATCCTGCTTCTCTTCATCTTCCTGCACATCCTGCATTTGCCTGCTCCTGGTTTGTTAAAGAGAGTGAGAAGAGTCTTGCTGGCCCAGGAATGAGCCTGGCTGGCCCAGGGGTGATCCTGGCCGGCCCAGGGAAGGGCTGGCTGTCCTGCAGGCAGCAGCAGCAGCAGCTGTGCGTGCCCTGTGAGAAGGCGCCCATTCATCTCAGCGAGAGCGTGCGGGGGAGGCAGCGCAGCACAGGGGAGGGGGAAGTGTTGGAGGAGGCTGAGAAAAGGAAGGAGGCCGCAGTTAAAAATAGGATAAAAGGACATGAAAAAAAAAAAAAAAGCAGATTTAAAAAAAAAAGCTTCGCTCAGAAAATGCTCTGCAGCTGGAGAAGCCATTGGGCTGAGCCTGGTCAGCTTTACCTTCCCCCCTTCTCCTCCTCCTCCTCCTCCCCAAGCCCCCTTCCTCCGAGCGTGGGCCTGGAAGACGGCCCAGAAAGCGCTCACAGAAAACGTTTTCCTGCGGGGTTCTCCACCGGGAGAAGAGCAGGCAAAGCAGGGGACACGTGGGGAAAAGCAGGGAGGCTTGGCCACGGATGTGGGTGGCCCCGTGGGACCCCGGCCGCAGCCCTGGCTGGGCTGGGAGCCGGGCTGGGAGGAGGATCACAGGGTCCACCCTGCTTGGTGTGGGGACAGAGCACACCGAGGTGTTCCTCCAGCTGCAAGCCTTGGCTCTCCTGGCCAAACCAGCTCAACGCCAGGGCAGCCCAGGCTGCAAGGACTTGATGCCCATGAAGCAGCAGCTCAGCTTTTTGCTCTCGAAAAGATCCCTGGGATTGTTCAAGGCCAGCCTGGACATGGCTTAANGCAGGCAGCAGCAGCAGCAGCTGTGCGTGCCCTGTGAGAAGGCGCCCATTCATCTCAGCGAGAGCGTGCGGGGGAGGCAGCGCAGCACAGGGGAGGGGGAAGTGTTGGAGGAGGCTGAGAAAAGGAAGGAGGCCGCAGTTAAAAATAGGATAAAAGGACATGAAAAAAAAAAAAAAAGCAGATTTAAAAAAAAAAGCTTCGCTCAGAAAATGCTCTGCAGCTGGAGAAGCCATTGGGCTGAGCCTGGTCAGCTTTACCTTCCCCCCTTCTCCTCCTCCTCCTCCTCCCCAAGCCCCCTTCCTCCGAGCGTGGGCCTGGAAGACGGCCGAGAAAGCGCTCACAGAAAACGTTTTCCTGCGGGGTTCTCCACCGGGAGAAGAGCAGGCAAAGCAGGGGACACGTGGGGAAAAGCAGGGAGGATTGGCCACGGATGTGGGTGGCCCCGTGGGACCCCGGCCGCAGCCCTGGCTGCGCTGGGAGCCGGGCTGGGAGGAGGATCACAGGGTCCACCCTGCTTGGTGTGGGGACAGAGCACACCGAGGTGTTCCTCCAGCTGCAAGCCTTGGCTCTCCTGGCCAAACCAGCTCAACGCCAGGGCAGCCCAGGCTGCAAGGACTTGATGCCCATGAAGCAGCAGCTCAGCTTTTTGCTCTCGAAAAGGTCCCTGGGATTGTTCAAGGCCAGCCTGGACATGGCTTAAAGCAACCTGCTCTCGTGGAAGGTGTCCCTGCCAGTGGCAGGGCGTTGGGATGAGATGATCCTTAAGGTTCCTTCCAACCCAAGCCATCCCGGGATTCTGTGATTCATTTCTCAGTGAAGCCAGGAGCACTCCCCCAAATGCTTCAGGAGTATCCAAAAGGCTGGAAATACCTTCAGTCCAAGGATGCTAATTCAGCACAACAGCTGTAGAAACTTCTTCCGCTGGAGTCGAGTCCTTCCATCCCTCACTTGCCATTAACAACAGTTTTATCTCCCCTATCAGTAAGGAAAACAAACCCACTCTGAGTGGAAGGGGCTGTTAAAGTGGCCTTGGCTCCTAAAGGCAGCACAGCCAGCACTGTGTCCGTGCTGAAACTGTCATGGAATCACAGAATCCCAGAGTGGTTTGGGTGGGAAGGGACCTTAAAGATCATCTCATTCCAACCCTTGCACCACGGGCAGGATGCCACCCCCTAGATCAGGTTGCTCAGAGCCCCACAATACTTTGATAATTCCACTAGCAAATCTTTTCTTCCACTCCAGTTTTACACCTAACCTTGTATAACCCAAAAAGTATTCCCAGGGAGGAACATTAGGATCCTATTTCCTTATGAATTCACCCTGAGGTGCTAAGTGTGCCTTTCAGCAGCTCCTTGGGCAGGCACAGGGCACATGCAGTTGGGTGGCAGATGGAGCAGTCAAGGTGCCATTACAGACCTGATACCAAGGAGCAGAGCTCCTGTCCATGAGCAGCCAGGTGCTCCCCTCTGGATGGCCTTGTTCTGTCACCTCTGGGCTGGGCCTTTCCCTCCTGTGGTGATCCCTGGGCACTGACATTCCCAACATGTGCACCACACATTGTGGTACAAGCTGACAAATAAAACTGAACTCCAGTCCATTTTCAAACGTTGGCTTTTCAAGACAAAAAACTCCACCCGTTCTTGCTTTATCTATGAGCTAAATCCACATCAGGCTTTCCTTTATCCATATCAAGAATAATCTTATCAGCTTCAAGCACAGTGTAAATAAACTTGCACAAGCTTCAAAGGCAAAGCATCTTCCCTAAACGCAAGCAGCCCTCAAACTCTTAGAAATGTTGTGGGTTTCTATTGCAGGAGGATATATTCACACTTGCATTTTCCTTGTTGACTTGTTTCTTTCACCAACATCAAGACCATGAAAACCAAAATAGCCTCTGGTGCAGCAGAAGAATAGATGACAAATGGTTTTCATGTGCAGCTGAGACATAAAGGAGAAATGAAAGGCTGTTCCTGGCCCCATACACAAATAAGAGTTTCCTCTCATTTAAAATTAGAAACTGCTCTAGACTGAAGAACCAGCAACAGTAAAAAACAAATCAGAGAAAGAGCACCTTGCATTGCAACAGGAAGAACTGAAAAGTAATGTTTAGGTATTGCAAGAGACCCAGGGGCCTGTCCTGCTCATCCCAACTCACTAAAAGCTGGATCAAAACCTGTGGAAGACAGCAACAGCTTGGATTTCTTTCCCTGGCTTCACTAATGTTTGAGGCAGGCTCCAGCCTCTGCAACAAGAAAGTTCACAGAGCCATGGTGGAGTAAGGAAGATCTGGGCTGCAGATATGTTGGTCCCTGGAGAGAGCACTTTCACAGAAAACGGGAGAGGGTTGGGAAAAAAAAACCCTAAAAAACTTTCCAGGCACAGACTTGCAAAATGTTTGAGCAAATCCAAATGCTGCCAGGGCAGATTTCATCAGAGCAGAGCTGACATCATGCTGAGAGAGGTCACTCACAGGAGTTGAGCAAATAGCTGGAATAAGGATGCCTGGGAATAGCAGAGGGGCTTTGCTCCAGCCACAGGCACAGCTCTCTGTGTCCATCTCCTGCTCACATTCAAGTGCTCACCAAAGGAGAAAGGAAAAAAACCCAAATGCCTGAACCTTTGCCAAGGAGAGATGCCAAACTGTACATTTGGCCCAGCAGTCACTGCTGAACTCCTCAGCTGCAGAAAGTCTCTGAACATCAGAGCTTGCCCTCCCCAGGGGCCAGTGAGCACCACTAAGGACCAAGAACACTCACAGGAGAGCAGCACATGCCACAGGGGAGCTTACACAGGATTTAGGTGCTCCAGGACAGGCTTATGTGGGACTGAAGTGAAACATAAACTTCATCTTGGCCCTTGGCAAAGGTCACTGTTGTGCAGCTTGAGCTCTTTCTGTTGGTTCTGTGGCTGGGCCATGCTGGTGGTACCTGAGCCCTGGGCTGCTCCCTCCTCACCCAGCCCAGGCCAGAGAACATCTGCCCTGCTAGCTGCTCATCCAGGAGTCTTGGAATCCCAGGCTGGGTTGGCTTCCATGGAACCTTAAAGCTCATCTCATTCCACGCCACCTTCCACAGCACAAGAAACAGCCCAAAGTGCAAGCTCACCATGAAAATTCATTTGGTGGGGCAAGAATCAGATACTGGTGCTTTTCTAACAGCTTCCAAACTCTAAAGGTGTAGGAGGAGACATCAGCCAGGCCCAGGCAGGGGAGGCATTCCCTGGGCCCAGGCAGGGAGTTGCTTTAGCTGATGGCCCAGGGTGGCCTCTCCTCTCCAGTTCTGGTGACCACCAATCTCCCAAGGAATCAAAAAGTCCCAGAACTGGGTTGGAAGAGACCTTAAAGCCCATCCAGTGCCACCTCCTGCCATGGGCAGTGACACTTTCCACTATCCCAGGTTGCTCCACGTGTCCCAACCTTGGACACTTCCAGGGCTGGGCACCCTGTGCCAGTGTAAAGCATTGAGTTACAAGAGACCCAAAACTACCAGGGTGGAATGGAAATTTGGGAATCCCTGTTTCCTTGCAAGCCCCCATGGATGCCACTTTGCAAAGCCACTAACCAGGAGCCACGACATCAGTCCTGCAAATGCCAGGAGCAATGCAGAGGATGCAGCCAGCAGCCATGCAGGTGCACCCTGCCCCCAGGATCCCCCCAGAGACCCAGGGAGCAGCAAGCAGGGCTGCTGCCCCTACATGCAAGGGAGGTGCACACAGAGCTTCAAAATTCCAAAAACCAGCAAAATCACCAGCTGAAAGGGGAGAGGAGCACTCCCACACCATGGCAGGCAAGAAGGAAGCTCCCATCTTTCAGCATCACTTCAATAGGAGGACAATAGATACAAAACCCCTCCATTTTTAAGGGTTTTTTCTGCTTTCTGGGCCAATCTTCACTAAGGGAGACCCTTGACACCATCAAGGCAGGTACCAACCTGGTGATGCTGTGCCTGAGGGAGGCACTGAGGGCAAAAACCCCAATAAATGAAGGCAGGACTGGGGCAGAAAGCAAATCTGGAAGAACACCAGGGAGAGGGACACAACAAACAGAGCCTGGTGGGGATTCAGGCTCGTTTTTCCAGCTGAGGCTGCTCTGAGCCCCCCAGCACAGGGGAGGTGCCACCACTGTGTCCTACCCGTGCCACCCCCGTGTCCTCCCCGTGCCACCCCCGTGTCCTACCCGTGCCGTAGTGCTCCAGCCCGGTGGGCACCTCCTGCGTGGCGGGCTCGTCCCACAGCGGGCAGCACGGCCGGGGCTGGCAGCAGAAGGCCTGGAAGCCACAGGTCACCCAGGGATCCTCGCAGGGACCGGGGACTCCCTGTTTCTGGAAGGAGCAGAGGGGAACTGTCAGGGGAGAGGGACCCCAGAATGTGCGGGGGGCAGTGGGGCTGCCCCCAAAGTCAGGCAGCAAGTCCTGCTCTGGCAGATCCCAGCTGATCCGGCAGAGGGGGGCTGGGACAAAAAGGGCCTTTTTTAAAGCAATATGAGGAGAAAAGTGAAGGGCAGAGTGAGGCTGAGCCTGGCAGGACTGCAGCTTGAGGGGTCTCCATGGGACACCCTCTGTGGCAGGGGTTTGTTCCACTCCCCACAACTGGGAATGTCATTTTTGGGCAGCAGTAGGCCCCAAAACCCCCAAAATGTGTGGGGTCACCAGGGGGTGCAGAACCACAGCCCTGCCCAGGCACTGAGGGGGAGCCTGGTCCCAGCTGTCATATTTATGTTCCTCTTCCTATTTATAGGGGTATTATTTGGGATTATTTTCTTTATATTTGGGTTGTTTATATTGGTTTTATTGGTGTGTCCACGGATATGCTTATACATGTGGTATGCACACATGGGTGTATGAATTATACACCTCATAGAAATGTACAGATGCATATATAATTTAAAAAACATAATGTATTATTACCCAAACATTACATAATATACTGTATTATTATGTGTTAACACACAATACATTATAGATGTACTGATTATATGGGTGATATAAGAATTTATACACCCACACCTATGTAATCCTAGCTTATAACTCAATATAAATTACACATTTATTTTTATTGTATATGAAGCTAAATTTGTACTTTATAAAGAAAATACATTTATTATACATAGATATAGAGGTATTTAGAAACATAGATTTGTTTGAATTGGGAACAAAGCTTTAATAAATGATCCCAGGATATAATTTTCCTTTTATTTTGTACACACCTATTTTATACATATATATTTATGTATATATAGTGTGTGTATATATATGCACACACCTTATTTATTATGTGCATCTGTGTGTATATTTTATATATATATTTACCACGGACACACACACATATACATATATAGCATACAATAAATACATTGCATTTAAATGTTTGTCTTCCTAGAAGAGGACAATACCATGCACATACCTATAAATAAATGCAGGATGTTTGAATTTTTTATCATTGTTACCATTTCCCTGTGGGGGAATAGATTTCCTTGATGGCAAATCAATATTTAAAAGCCAAATGCTTGCTTGGAACCATTTAAAGGAAAGCTGTGAAGCTGCCTTGGGAATATTTCATGGCTCAGGATGGGCTTTTCTTCCCAATTTGGGGAAAATGTTGGTTTTTAGCACAAGTTCTGTGCAGCCTGAGGTGTCAGCCCAGAGCTTATCTGACTTCTAATGCTCAGCAGTTCTTTGGACAAATGGTTAGAAATGTCATTTCTCTAAATAGAGATCTGATTTCTCTGAATATATTTCTCTGATTTATTGAAATATGGATCAGATTTCCCTAAATATGGATCTGATTTTCCTAAAAAAGGCTCAAATCCCTGCCCAGCCTGTCCCAGGATCACACTCCAACCTTTATTATACAGACCCACCCATCAGCTGCAAACAGAACAGAGCTGGCTCGGGACAGGGAGCACCGGAGTGGTCCCAAAACTCCAGAAAACCACGGGAACCTCTCCCAGTCGCTGCCCTGCTCTGCGCTGATCCCAGTGATCCCAGGTGAAGGTCAGCAGGGGGAGCAGGCAGCGGGACGATGCTTCCCCTGACAATCCTCCCAACACCAGCGCAGGAAATCCGACCCCGGATCCCATTTCCAGGGGAGGTTTGCAGGCTCCAGAGGGTCAGAGAAGAGCTGGGTAAACACTTGGAATTCAGGACTGCCCTGAACTACCTAAAACCTTGGATCCTCAGGAGATGGCACCGAGCTGGGTCAGGGCTGGAGAAGTCACAGCAACCTGAGAGAAAACTGCTGGGATAGGAAACCAGCCCCAATTCCTGTCTTTTACAGAGGCATGGAGAGATTTGGATTGGAAGGGACCTTAAAGACTGTCTCACTCCAAACCCTGCCATGGCAGGGACACCTTCCACTGTCCCAGACTGCCCCAAGCCCCAGTGTCCAGCCTGGCCTTGGACACTTCCAGGGATCCAGGGGCAGCGACAGCGGCTCTGGGCACCCTGTGCCAGGGCCCCCCCACCCTCACAGGGGAGAATTTCTTACTAAAATCTAATCTGTGCCCACCCTCATTCAGTGCAAGGCCATTCCCCTGTCCTGTCCATTCCTTACCATCATTCCAGGCCGAGCCAGAGGATAAGGAGCTGCATTGCTGATGGTGGTGTCCATATAATAACTCATCATCTTGGAGATGCCTGCAGGAATGGAGATGGGCATTAGATTCCATGCCATAAAAACTGACAGCACCAGTTAAATCCATGCTTTCCACAGCTGTATAAAGCTTGGAGCAGACTGTCACCTTAATGAGTTTAGGCTGGAAAAGTTAAGAGGAAAAATACCTGGATTAATAGGAAATATTGTGATTAGAGGGGTTGTATCAACAATGCAGCACCCAGATGCAGAAGTGCAACCAGGGGAGAGCCTGACAATGGGGAAAGAATTATCACCTGCAAGCTGAGGGAGCTGCTCTGAGGGAAGATGAGATCATATTTCCTTTGCTGGAGAATTGGTGGGAAGTTGTTGCCAATTTTTTTCTTTTAAGACAGAAAAAAAAAAGGCAGTTTGTTGAGATCAACACCTTTCCTGTGAGAGCTTTGTCAGGCCCAGTCTGTCTCACAAAGAACTTTGCTGCTTTTCAGGACACATCCTCTGGTTTTGCACATGAGCTTAGGTTTCCCTCGCTGAATCACTGCCTTGCAGTCCCACATGGCATTCCTCACTCAGGATTCACTCTCCTGAGCAAGTCCTCCTGCCAGAGCTGCTCATTAGCTGGGAGTTTTACTCACCACTGAACCTGTTGGTGTGGCTGAGGAGCTGCAATGTGGCTCTGTTCCCAGAGCTGTGGGTGTT
This sequence comes from Ploceus nigricollis, assembly GCA_013399945.1. Lineage (NCBI taxonomy): Eukaryota > Metazoa > Chordata > Aves > Passeriformes > Ploceidae > Ploceus > Ploceus nigricollis. The sequence continues at coordinate 843,295 of VXBC01002703.1, read as the reverse complement.
TGTCCCTCTCTCTTGCAATGCCAATGGAAACGCAGGGCCAAGGCACCGTCTGTGTTTTGGGGGATGTGACTCCAAGGTGCTGGGAGGACAGAGGGAAGGGGAATAGCCTGGGCTGGGCAGGGCTGGCTCGGGCAGGATGGGACCTGGAGCCGTGGGAATGGCTCTTCCCAGCCTGGTGATGCAGAGGAGCTGCTTTAGCCTCCCTGAGGACACAGCTCTGGCTCCTGGGGAGCCCCTCTGCACTCCTGCAGAGCCCTGGGCTGTGGCCACTGCAGCTGCAGACACCTGGCTGAATTATCTCACCACAAAATCCCAGAACCAGCTGGTCCAACCCTTAGCCTGGCACTGCCAGGCCCGCCACTATCCCAAGTGCCACTTTACACATTTTTGCAACACTTCCAGGGAAGGGGACTGCACCGTGCCCTGGGCAGCTGTGCCAGTGCTTGGCAAACCTTTGAGTGAAGAAATTTTCCTGATATCCAACTTAAACCTCCCCTGGTGCTACCTGAGGCTGTTTCCTTTACTCCTATTGCTTGTTTCCTGGGAGAACAGGGAACTCCCCCTGGATGCCCTCCTTACAGGGAGGTATGCAGAGCCAGAATTCACAGAATGACTGCATTGGAAGAGACCTTCAAGATCATCGAGTCCAACCCAGCCCCAACACCTCAACTAAACCTGGCACCCAGTGCCACATCCAGGCTTGTTTTTTTTTTAAAAAGAGCCCCCTGAGCCTCCTTTTCCTAGGCTGAGCCCCTTTCCCACCTCCCCTGTCAGACTCATGCTCCACATGTTTTGTGCTCAGCTCTTCTCAGCAGAACCAGCACAACCACGTCATCTCCAGCCTCCACTTCTATACTGGACACTTGGACATCTCCTGGAGGTCCTGGGACCCTCTCCCAGCCTTCCCTCTGGTCCTTGCCCAGGGGCTTTGCTGCTGCTGGAGCTCTCTGCAGTTCTCCACCCGCGGGGAAGGGCAGAGCTGCTTTGGCTGTGTCTCACTCAGCACCTCAGCAAACAGGGACCCCCAGAGCATCTCCCCCGTGCCCTGTGAGTAATGGCCCAACACAAAACACCTGCATGTGCACAGTATTAAATTATCATCATCATTTCCTGCTCGTTATTACTAACTCTGCCTCGAACACCAGCAGAATTTTTTTTTTCAACTTCTCTTTTTTAATTCACAAGACTGAAAACTACCCCTACGTGGTGGAAGAACAACCAGCCTATTTCTCTTTGTGCTGTACCCAAAACCACACCGAGTGTGAGTTAGTGTGGCTGAGAAGCCTTAACTAATCTCAGCATCTGTGCACGCCCTGCCAGCCCGCCCTAACGAGGCGTTAAAACGCCTTGGCTTCAATCTCCCTGCAGCTGGGGCAGCTGCAGCTGGGCCAAAGTGCGTGGAGCCCATTGCTACAACCTGAGTGAGCACAGAACGTTTGGGTTCAAAGGGACCTTAAAGCTCATCCCGTGCCATGGGCAGGGACACCTTCCACGAGACCAGGGCGCTTTAATCCCTGTCCAGCCTGGCCTTGAGCGCTTCCAGGGTGGAGCATCCCTGGCATGAAGGGCATCCCCTAAGGCAGGGCAAGGTGCTCAATCCCGGCCCATCACACACCTGACCCCGACCTTCAGCACACTGAAACCATCTCAGGTGAACACGGGCTGGCCTTGCCCTAAAGCAAAGGTGGATGCTGCCAAACAAAGCAGGACAGACAGGGTGAAAGGAGCCGGAGAGAGCTGGGGCTGTTCACCTGCCGCAGTGACACCCACGTGCCCAAGGGTGAGGGCTCCCAGCCCCAGGGAGCAGTCAAACAGCAGTCCCCTTTCTCTGCTCTGCAGCTCGTGCAGCAGCAGCTGGGTTTGGTTTGGGGTTTTCTCCCCTTTGGTGGAGGCAGCTCGCTCGCAGCAGCTCTCGAGAGCCGCGTTCATGCCTCGCTGGCTGTCGTTTGCATCTTTCTCAGGCTGAACCTTCCAGCAAGGCACCGCACGCTGCTGCTCGAGGCCGTGGGTGTGCGCTGAGCTCGGCAGCGCCAAACCCATCCTGACACCCAGGACAGGCTTCATGCAACAAGGAATAGCAATGGGATTCAACCAGAGCTGCAAAGCAGCCCCAGCAGCTCCCTCACCAGCCTGCAAGAGGTGAATTAGCATCTCTAGACAGCAGCTCCAAGACATTTAGAGCCAGTTTGCTTTCTGGTTTCTCTTCCCCTCCAAACGGAGCTGTTAAAAAGCACAAGAGAGGGGCAGGAACACAACACAAAACTCAGCAACAATTTGCATCCCCATCTCTGTGGGTTGAAGAGAAGTTCTGGTTAAACACAAATTAAACCAGTTCCCCAACCTGACGCAGGTTTTGTGGGTGACAGTGGTTAAAGGGCAGAGAAACACAGGCTGGAGGCTGTGAAAAGGATCTAGAATTATGGAACCCCAGAAGGGACCATTCCAAGCCCCCACTATGGATGGCAGGGATGGCACCCAGTGGGTGCCTGGAAAAGGCAGGTGAGCAGATCCTGTGCATGGAATAATTGTGCTCTGGAAAAGTGAGTGTGGAAGAGGAGGCAGGGACAGCACAGAGGGAGCTCTGCTGTGCTTTGTCCAGGCTAATTTTAACAGAACTTCCACCACTTCCCAGAGGAAACTACTTCACAGCCCAAAACATCTCTCACTGTCAGCAAGTTTCCCTGATGGCTGAGCGGTATTTTGCTTCTCTTCAGCTTCCTCTAATAAGAGCCCAAAGAGTTCCTCTCCTCCCCTGGATGCTGCCAGGGAGCTCAGCTGAGCTCCATTCCAGTCTGGAGCTCTCTGGGCAGGTAATTTGGCTGATACTGAGGAAATCACTGCAGATTTACATCAAGATAATCCAGAGCCACAGCTTGCTGAGAGCTGCTAGTAAATAGAGGGGAATCTGAACCGTTTGGTAAAATCCTTAATGATTTAACAGCTTGACTTCAGCCTTATTGTTTGCTCTTATTATTCCTGTCCTATTGTGAAAACATGTGTGGGAGAACCAGCATTTATTTTGGGACTTGATCAAGTACCAGCCGAAGCTATTACACTCTTGGGTCATTTCTAAACTAAATTAAAATTTTAATTTCATTTCAACATCCATCCCTCCTCTTTTACAAGGTTGGTGGTTTTTTTTTTTTTAAGTCAATTACCAAGCTTGGTTTAAAAAGGGAAAAGCTGTTTGTGCTCATGATTAACACACACTCCCCTGCAGAAGTTGGGAAGGAGTTAAAAATGAATATTAAAGTGAGCTTTGTCTGTTGGATATATGAAGATGCTTCACCGTGTTTTCATGTTTGTTGTTTGTTGTTCAGTTTTGTGTTTGCTTAAGGATAGGCAGAGGGAAGTGGAGCGATGTCACAGTGACTTCCCAGTGGCAGAGTCAAGTCCCATCTCTGTTTCCCAGTTTAATGCTCCATCCATGGCTCTGCTGCAAAGTCCTGAGGCTCAGACTGTTCCCCAGTTTCTGAGCTGCAGCACCACACTCAGCTCCCTCCCACATCCCTCAGCCCAGCTGGGCACCAGGGAAGGTGTCACTGCAGGGTGGCACACCTGGGACAGCCACCAAACACTGTTCGGGTGCTTTCCTCCCTCCCAGTGAACCGAGAAAATTCCTTTTCTGTGGGGTCTGACAAGAAGCCAAGAGGATGGGGCAGCATCAGCAACCCCACCAAAATATTTCTGGCTTCAAGAAGGTGAATCAAGGCTTTAGGAACCTGCAGCAGCCCCTGCCACACCCCCACCCTCCCCAGGCTGCCTGGCTGACCCAGAGCTGCTCGGTGATAACCACTTCATTTTTGCATCGAGCAATAATTTATCATCTTTGAGGGGGTGGGGCAAAGAGCCGCTGGAAATGACATCCTTCCGCCAGGCTTTAACCCTTGGGATCCGGGCACTTTCCAGGCCGCCTGCCAGCCCCGTTCCCAGGGGAAGAAGGGGTTGTTGATCTGTTGGCATCTTAGAAACCTCCTCCCATTCATCAGCCCCTGGCACCGCCTCGGACAAAAGGAATATCCCTAAGGCAGGAGCAGCGGACAGGAGGGTGCTTTCTGCCATGGTTTTAACAGATTGGCCGCACTAAATCCCGCATTTCTTCTGATTTTATAACTTCAGAGTGTTCGCACCCGGTTTCCTGCGGGGCAAGCGGGCGGGGCAGCAGGAGGTGCAGCGGTAAACAATAGAGCGGCAATGGCCCTTCTGCACCCGCTGGAAATACTCCGGGAGGTTAAAGGGCCGGGGGAAGGTCACCCGGGGAAAGTGAGGGGGCGAGGCCGAGGATGGGAGCCCCCGGGCCGCCGTGCGGGCGCTGAGCGCCGCTCTGGGGAGGACGGGGCAGGGGCCGCCTGTCAGCGCATCCCCGGCTGCTCCCGCGCGGGGCTCTTCCCTCCCCCGGTGCCTGTCAGATCTGAGCGAGATGTGAGGGCATCTCAAGAGCCTTCCCCTTTGGCTGGACAAGCTCTGGCTGGGATGGGTGACAGCGGCCGTGGGAGAGTGCCAGGGCGGTTAAAGTCTGGCCCAGTCTCACAAAGCCCTGGCTCTCTGTGCTTGGAGTAAACGGCTTCTTCTCTACATTTCTCTTGCTCTCTGCTAATTCATCGATTACTCAGCTGCTAATTAAGCTAAGATAATGCCCCCAGCAGCAGCCCCAGCAGATGCACAGCAAGCTGACAGCACGGGTCAGGCAGGAGAGGGTTTAGGTGGGATGCCAGAGCTGTTGCCATTAAATCACCCTGCTCTGTCCTGGCTCACAGCAACCACTGGCAACTGCGGGAGGATGTGAAGGGAGGGTTAATTAGGTCAGCTGTTGTTTCACTCACGAATTTGCCCCCGTGAAGCAGTAGACTCACAATGCCATGGGCCAGGCCCTCAGCTGAGGCAGAGCACAAGGGGAAGGAACAGGATCAGCGTCCCACTGTTCAGAGAGGGATCCCTGCCCTCTCACACCTTCCCCATGTCACAGAGCCCAGCCTCTCCCGTGGCACAGGGGCTCGGGCAGGGCTGGACAGCCCGGCTGGGAGTCCCCCAGGATCCCTGTGGGACCTTCAGCAGGACACCTGGAGCAGCCTGCCCCAACCCACTCTGAAAATCCCACCAAACCCTGCTCTGCCACAGGGCCCCAAACCACGGGGGAAGGTGGGGTTACCTGCTGGTTCTCTGTCCCTCAGCTTGCCAGATAGGAAAGAGTTTTGTGATCCGGAGGGGCACACAGTCCCCTCCCCCAAAGCTCTGTGCTGAACCTGAGGACAAGGGACACACACACATCCCAGTGCTGGGGAGCACCTCGGGCTTCCACACACCCCCAGCCCCTGGGCAAGCAGAAAATGCCCCAGAAAAGTCAGGCCTGCCAGAACACGACTGACACGGCAGGCAGGGAAGGCTGCAGCCCCAGCGAAGCAGGAGGCAGCGGGAAGGGGCAGCAGGAGGCAGCACGGCCCAGCCCGCAGCCCCAGAGGTGCCCGCTGGCAGCGCCGGGGGGAAGCTGCCGGTGACTGACACCGAGTGAGCGGCCACATGCACAGCAGTGATTTACACACTAACGGGAAGAGGGAAGGCCTCGGCTGGGCTCCTCAGGGACTCACAATTCCCACTGCCTGGGCCGGGGGCAGGATTCTGCTCTTCCCAAGGAATGGCAGCACATCCCTGCAGTTGTCACACTCCAGCTTCTCCCAAAGGCAAATGCTGGCACCTGTGGTGCTCTGGGCCCTTTAGTGGATGGCATCACCATGGAAAATACCTGGAGGGGTCATAGCAAATCCTTCCAATCATCCCTGCAAAGCAGGAATCAGCCCCGGGTCTGTCTGTCCCACCCTGGGCACTTTGGATCTCCCCTCCCCTCCCCAGCAAAACCAAACCAAATTACACCAAAACCGAATTACCATTCAGAACAGCAAAGGAACTGCAAATTTAATTCACTGTACTAATGCCAGTGCATAGCCTTCCACCTCTATGAGGAAAATAATAATGTTCTCCTAAATCTCCATCTAAAANATCTGAGGTGTCCTGAAAATGTCCACAGGTACCTCCAACCCCCGAAAGAGTTCAAAGAGCCTCTCCCCGCACCACTTACGGCTCAGCTGAAGGACCCGGGGAAAAGCTTTATATCCTCCACGGTTTCCCACACTTGTGTCCGCTCTCTTCCCAGCTACCTGGTGCTCTCCGCGCTGGAGCCGGGGAGGATGGAAATACCATAGTGTTTGAGGCAGGGCTGCTATTCAAAGGGAGGGGGAGTGGTCAGCCCCGCACCCAGGGCGCTGCGAACGCCGCCAGCCAGGAAAGAGCCACCTCTGGCCGATGTCACGGCGCTGGGGAAACAAAACAGCCGCTGCTTGGAGGTGGGGATGGGTACAGCGCCCTGCCAGCCCCGCCGTGGGGTGGCCTTTGGGTGCCGTGCCCTGTAAACCCACCCGAGGCTCCAGCCTGCCCGCCGGGTGCTGCTGCAGCCCCCGAAGTCCCGTGAGCGGAGTTTATTTCTGCCCAGGGACCGAGTTAAGGCTCGCAGAGCATGGCCAGGTGAGGCTGCTGCAGCCTTGATCCCAAATGCCAGCGCAGCAGCTGCCCGGAGGTGCCCATGGCAGAAATGCCTTCCTCTGAAGGGCCCTGGCACCGCCGCTGTGTCCCAGGGCTCTGCTCTGCTTCCTGCCTTACCCCAGCCCTGGGAAGGATCCAGCCTGCTGCAAATCCTGCCAGCTCTCGGCGTGTACCTCTGGAACCAAAAAGGTGCCCTGGTAGCCGCTGCTTGCTTTTAAATCCCTGGAGGCTGAGGGAAGCCTCCCTCCGGGAGGAGCTGCAGGGGGAATTTGCTCACTGGGCAGCGCTGGGAGCCACCGGATCAGCCCTGCCAGTGGTGGATGGTCCCAGCCCGCATCCCCCCAAAGCCCAGTCCCAAGGCAGGCGCTCAGAGTGTCCGGGGCCTCTCCTGGCAAGAGAAGGGCAGGAGAGCACATTCCCGGCTTGCCAGGGCCAGGCAGAGGGGCAGAAACACCGCGTGCAGTGATCTCACTCCTGTGACGCCCCTGGAATTATCCAGAGGCTCTGGAACAGCAGGATCTGGGGTGGCCTTTGCCGAACACCCCTGTCTTCCTCTTCACAGCCTGGCCAGGGAGCTCCAAACGCCGGTGGCACCCCAAATCCCGGGTGCAGGAGGACGTGCCCATCCCGCCTCTCCCTCTCTCGCTCTCCGGGCAGCAGAGCCGCCTCTTCCTCCAGGAGAGGGCTCCAGGCTGGAAATCCTGCCCGGCTCCAGCACGGATCCCATCCCGCTGTGTCCATGAGCAGCCCTGGACCAGCCCCTGCCGGGGGCAAAGCCCAGGCCCCAAGGGCTCCATGTGTGCTGCTCCAGGACAAAATGGGGCGCTGAGAGCAGCTGCTGGGATTTCCCTGGAGATCCTCACGGTGAACTGTAACAGAAGAGCAGCAAAGAGCCTCCACCGTGGGCTCAACCCTCACTGCCTCACTGCACGGACACCGTGAGGTTCTGCTCGCAGAGGATCTGCAGGAGGGGGTGATTTCCAGGGAATTTAGCAGCACTCTCACGAAAAAATCAAAGCAGCCTGTACATCTGAGCGCTGTCACTGCTGAAGGGTCGGTGTGTGGGGAGAGGAATAACTCCTGGAGACTCCTTCCCCAGCACAACCCTGGGTATTTTGAGTACTCTCAGCACAGTGGACATTTGCAAAGTGCAAACCAAAACTGTGTTTGCTCCCACGTGGATAATTTCTGCCTGCACAGGGCTCCTGTAGCATCTCCTGCTGCCAAATGTTCCCCAGAGAAATCAGATGTGCTGAACAAGTGTTCACAGGATAAAAGTCCCTCCTGTCCCCCTCTCCCAGACCAGGAGGTTGCTAAAATGCACAAAGTGACAAATAGCAAAACCCCCCATTATTTATGCACGTAAAACTATTCCCAGGTCCTTCAGGAGCTGCCAAATGATGAATGAATCTCTCCTTTAGCCCTGAATTTAGACAGACACAGCTCCAGGTGGCCCAAATCAGTTACCTGCTGGACTCACCAGGCACAGCCCCCTCTTGTAGCTGTTTTAACACAGGAAATGATTTACAGGGTTCCATCTCCCCAGGAAGGTTTCCAGCCTCCTGGGCTTTGCTACAAAGGCTCTGTCACATCTGAGCTCCAAAGGAGTGGAATGTATTCAGCAATCAATTTTTATCTGGGCAACTCTTCCTGGGATAACCCTGCTGGCAGCTGCGAGCAAGATGTCCTTGCCTGGATGCTCTGCTCAGGAGGGTGCTGGGATGCAGAATGCAGACATTAACAGCTCTGTGGAGTGGCTGTGCAGCCAGCTGGGAGGCTGGGCCATGGAATCACAGAGTCATGGAATGCTTTGGGTGGGAAGGGCCCGTGAAGATCACCAGGCTCCACGTGGTTGCCTGGTTTCAGGGTCACTGCTGTCACATCAGTCACCCAAACCAGTTGCTTCAGCTCTCAACAAAAAGTAGGGTTAAATTTCGGGCAGCTCATGGAATTGATCATAAAGTCATTGCACTTTCCATGGCAGCTGCTTTGGGTTTGCTCCATGCTCATAAAAAATAAAGCGATCCCTTAATGTTTCCCTGCAGCAGTTATTGATGGTTTCACCAAATTGGGGATGTCTTGGGGATGTTTCACAGGTTCTGCACTCACAGGCTGCTTAAACTTGGGGGCACTCAGGCTCCTGTTGAAAGGTGCAGCACACTGGTGTGAGCAGAAACAGCCCCTTTCCCAATAACCTGAAAAATCCTCATCACCACTTGGGGTGGGAGCTCAGAGCAGCAGCACTGGGAGGGTGGCTGCACCTGGAGATGCTCCTGGTTTGTCTGCTGGAGCTGGGCAGGGAGCATGGATCATCTGAGCAAAATTCAGGCCAGTCCTGAATGTCACTGACTGCCACCTACCCCAGCTCCGCTCCCTTGCAGCCCCCAGGTTCCTCTCCAGGGAGAGATCCCTGTGCTCCTGCCTGTGGACCATAAACCACTGAAGGGGAGAAGCTTCCAGAGCCCTTCATGGATCACCATTTCCATCTTACTCTGGGAAAACAGAGAAGGAACCAACAAAATGATCCTGAGCACCTGAATCTCTGCTTTTGGCGTTACCCCAGGGCAAATGGTGAAATGAGGATTCCTGAGCTGGAGGAACCTTCCCAGTGTTTGCCCTGGGAGAAGGTGACACAGCCGGCTCAGGAGCCGCCTGTGCCTGGAAATCCATGGCAGGGTTGCCCAGGGAGATGTTCCCTCTGCCCCTGCTCAGAACCTGGGCATGACTGACAGCCTGTGCCCAGATGTTCAGTGGTCCCAGAGCTGGGCACAGCTGGGAGCCAGGTGCTGACACCCTCTGGAGCTGCCTGGCCTCAAAAGCCAGCGGGGACAGCACCAGAGCTCATCCCTCTGGACCAACCCTGATGAATTCCCTCCTGTGTGGAGCCCAAGGATGCTGAATGTCCGAGCTAAGGGGAAATTCCTGCCCTCCCAAGCAGGAGAAGGAACTTTTTCTACCCTTGGATCAGACAGGAGCTCAGATCTTGGATGTCCATTACCTTGGATATGCAGGTGCAGGATATGCACTAAAACAGAAAAATTTGGGGTGCACAGGAATATCCTGAATGCTAAAACCGACCCCAAAGTGACTTTTGTGATGCTCTTTTAGGCTGGGAGCTGCTGCAAGTGGATCTCCTCCACATCAGCCAAGATAATTGTGATGAGCTGGCTCAACCATGGTTTATCCCACTTTTCTAAGGGAAATCAGATCTGTGTAAAAACAGGTTTTAAACAGGGAACATCTCAAGGTGTCAGGACTGGGTGAGAAATGACATGGGGAAAAATTCCTTTTTCTTCTCTAGCCACATGGGTAAAAATACATGGATGTGTATGGAGGTGAGAAAACCCAAAATCACACCAATAACAACATTTTCTTCCCTGTGAGAGTGGGCAGGCCCTGGCACAGGGTGCCCAGAGCAGCTGTGGCTGCCCCTGGATCCCTGGGAGTGTCCAAGGCCAGGCTGGATGGGGCTTGGAGCAGCCTGGGACAGTGGGAGGTGTCCCTGCCATGGCAGGAGTGGCACTGGATGGGCCTTAAGGCCCTTCCCACCCAATCCATTCTGGCATTCTGAGATTTGGTCACATTCTCACTCTGGAAGAGGAAGTGAGAGGTTTCCACTCAGCTCTAACTCTGCTGTTAAGCAATATCTCCAGGGAAGTTCCAACCAGAACATCTCCAGCCTGAGCCCTTGAGATGCACACTTGTGGATTTTGCATAGTTGGCACAAAACCCGATCCCTTTTCTACAGGCCAATGTGAACATTTTCATTGCAAACTCCTTGTGCAGGTGCCTGCCCACTCACACCATTAATAAAGTCCTGAAAGCTGCAAGAACAAGGTAAATTAATTCTCATTTCTGTCAACATTAACTGGGAAATCAGTCCTTACTCACAAGTTCTCCCATTGCAAGAAGAATTTGGCCTCTTGGTTGGAAGAAGGATCTTTGATTAGTCTGATACACTCAGACAAAAAACCAGGGAGGATTTCATCACACACACCCTCTTCAAACTGTAAATTAAAATCCTCATCCAGAATCATTTAATCGAGGACTATAAAGGCAGATTTCAGAAGTGCACTTTTCCCAGGCAGGCACATAAATAGAGATCAGATTTATAAAAATGCTATCAGCCAACAATTCCTGCTCGAACACATCTGGCCAGATTTCAAAACCAATTCAGCAGCCAGTTAATCACTTGCTCTTTATTACTTAACTTACTATTAGCATTGGGGGTAAAAAAAAAACAAGAGATATTTTTATTTTCTTTTATCTGTTAAAATATTCTCTGCATCTTGCCGGGGTGGAATTCAAAGCCTTGATAAAAATCATGACATTTAAAAAAAGTCAACTGCTTCTCAAGCCCGTGTAAAAATGCAGGGGGTGAATTGAGATCACTTCACTGCTTCCCTTTGCAATTTCTTCTTCAAAAAATTGAGATTAGCACTGCACTGAGAATGTCACATAAAACCCATCCAGAAAATAATCAGCAGCTTATGATGGGATGGGAATAAATGGGAAGCTGGAATTGTCGTTATTGCTGGCGGTTCCCTGAGGACACCAGCGCACATCTCAAAGCTTTGTGTCCCCAGGGCTGTCTGTGGTGGAGGTGGCCCTGCCTGGACAGCAGAGTGTGGTGGCTGTGGTGTCCTGGGTTTGGAATTCCTCCTTCCTGGCAAGCAGTGGCTCCAAAAATATTGGGGAAGGGTTGAGCAGCAAAAAAGCTCCTAAGGATGGAGCCCCATCTCTGGAGGGGTTTAACAGAGTGGGTGTGGCACTTGGGGACCAGGTCAGTGGTGGATCCCTGGCAGTGCTGGGGGAATGCTTGGGTGGTCACAGAGAGTTTTCCAACCCAAATGAACCTGTATTCCCTGAGCTGGGTGTTGGAGCAGCATCTGGAGGAGGGGCTGCAGAAGCAGAGCCCAGGGTTTGCACGTGGCTCACTCAGGGTGGTCCTGGAGGCCTCGTGGGGTCTGTTCCCCCAGGGCAGGGACACCCAGGAGCAGTGGCCAGCGCAGGTCTCAGCTGGACCCATGAACCAGTTCCTGCTCTCCAGGGGTGATCCCAGGTTCCATCTCTGTTTTTCAGGACTCATGGCTCCACTCCAGCCCACCTCAGCTCATCCTTTGAATCCCTGGGCTCTCCTTCCATGGCTCACAACTCTTCCCACCAGGAATGCCACTGTGTGGGGAGGAGGAGGAGAAAGGACGTGGATGACAGAGGAATGAAGAGATTTCTCTGTGGTGGGCTCCATGGGGAGCTGATAAACCTGGGAAATTCTCCTTTTCCTGAGGCCTTTTCCCTGTCTCAAAGTGAGCTTTGTGTTCTCCATCAGCTGACAGACACAAGGACAGTGAGGGTTCCGTGCTTGGTGCCACGAGCTCAGCAGGGCCGAGGTGGGAGCTGAGCCCTCCTGGGTCCCACCATCCACCCAGGAATGCCAGGAACACACTCAGCTAAGGAAATGTTATCCTGGTTCTGCCATAGAACAGGGAAGGTGTGAGATGTTCCCAGTGGAACAGAAACTGGACATTTTTCAATGCTTTATTTGCATCTCTAAACCAATGCAAAATGATCTGTACCTTCATAAACGCTTTTTGTTCCTGGAACGAGCAGAGAGGGAAAAATTCCGGTAGCAGAAAAGTGAGGCTGGGTTTTGTGGAAATGAGTTATTAACATGTCCTTTACCTCTCTGTTTATTTTCCACACGGTTCCAGGTCAAGGAAAGTTTGTCTGTGACAAGGATTAGGCTTTGGGAACAGCTGTGTCCTTTCATATTTAATTCCTGAGCTGCACCGAGGGTGTTTGGACAGATTCTCCTTTGTCTCCTCTGTCGATTGTCAGGAGAGCTCAGGGAGGATAACAGGACACAGGTGACATCCCCAGGGTGTGACATCCCCTCCATGAAGGACACCCAGAGCTCTGGAGGAAGGAAGGGGATAAATAAGGCATGCTCTGGCTGAATCCATGCTGTCCCCGTGGCTGGCTGGTGCTGCAGGGGTTATTTATGGCCGGGCTGGGAATTGCAGGGCTGGGTCCCACATGTGAAGTGAAAGTGGAAGTGTGTGGGTGGGAGGGGAAGCAGCAGCATCCCATTTATCAGCACTGCCGAGGCCGAGCAGCTTTCCCGGATCCAGGCTGACATCTCCCAGGCAGCACTGCAGAGCCCCAAAGGCATGATCCTACCCAGGATCCGCCCTCGGGGATGCCAGGGGCAGGCACACCCACCCTGGAGAGGGAAAACCCTTCCCGCTGTCCCACAGCCTGCTCTCGGTGCTTCACTAACCTGCCCACCCTCAGTGCAGCTCCTAAAAAAGGCAGCTGGGAATGGCCCAGCCTGCCTTCCCCCCTCCAGAGCCAGCGTGGGTCTGTGGGTTTCAGCACGGGAGGGGGATGGGGCTGGAGGACTGGAGGGAGGGGTCACGGCGGGGGGAGCTGATGAACAGCAAACAATCCTACTTTATGCAAAAAGCAGTCTGGAAAAAATGACATTCCTGCTTGTCTGCATGTGTAACATACAGAGATCCTAAAGAAAGGAGCCAAAGATGTGCCCATGAATCAGAGCTTTATCCTGCCATCCCCCCAGAGCCCAGCCCTTGGATTTGGGGCAGTTTGCCTTGGTAATTGCCCGGCTCTCCAGCACAGGCTGCACCAACAGTGCCCTATTGGAGTCAAACAGGTCCTTTGGGCCTCAGATTTTCTCTGGTTTTCCACCCTCTTAGACAACAAACAAGCCATTAATGTCTGGAAGCACAGCCTGGATTCCCACTCCCAGTGCACAGCTCAGAGCCCTGCTGGGGATGCCCAGTGCCACGTTCAGTCCCGTGTCCCGTGCCCCGCTCCACCTCCCGTGCCAGGGGAGACACTCCAGGTTCACAGCTCTGAAAATAAGATGCCAGTGTGACTTTTCCTGATGGAAAACTCCCAAGAGAGAGCAAGCACAGACTTTACTTTTGACCCCTTTTGGCTCTCCACTGGGACAAGGATGTTTGCAGAGGATCTCTGGGCTAATCTCTGGATCTGTATCTTCATTAACAGGAATCTTCTCTGCCTTGAATAACCCCTGGTTTCTTCTGCTGGTGAGTCATAGACTCATGGAATGGTTTGGGATGGAAAGGACCTTAAATCCTATCCAGTGCCACCCACTGCCATGGGCAGGGACACCTCCCACTGTCCCAGGTGGCTCCAAGCCCCATCCAGCCTGGCCTGGAACATTTCCAGGAATGAGGCATTCACAGATTCTCTGGCAGCCTCATCTGTAACTCCAAAGCTTTACCCATCTGTCCCGATCTGCAGGGTCTCTGCCCAAACCCAAACCCCCGGGCACATTCCCAGAGTACCAACCTGTGTGGAAAGCTGCACATTTTCCCAAGGTTTGCCCTAGATATTCTCAGGCACAGCTGGCAGCTCCAGCTGGATGCCCCACAGCAGGATACGGAAATTTTGGCTCAGGCTGAGAGCGGGCGAGAAGGGGAGCCCAGCTCCCAGGAAGGGTGATGGAACAGCCATGGAGCAGCGTCCTGGGCTGGCACTCCTGCTCCAAAGGCTTGTCCCAGATGATGCCTCAGGTTTAGCTTTTATACTTTTCAGATTCTGGGCTGCTTTAGTGTGTGGGTCTGGGCTTCATATGAGGGGATGGTGAGCTCTGTACACAGAGTAGGGAGACAAAACAATTCCTTCTCCAGCTGGGCACCAAGGACAGCTGATCCAGCTCTCAGGCCCAAGAGCACAAACAACGTGGGCTGGAGAGAGAAAAACAAGAAGGATGGGACTGCATGGGCTAAAGCTGGAACTGGATAATTAGCTCCAATATGCAAATAGAGCAGAACTTATAAAAGTGAGAGACCCCGTGACAGGTCGTGCATTTTAGGACCATTTTGAGTTGTGCTGCCCAAGGTGGATCTGTTGAGGCCTCTTAATAAATCCCTGCTTTATTCTTCAGCTCTGTCCAGTCTCTATTCTAGGCCAGCCTTCACAAGGCATCACAGATGGGAACCACCCCAGCACTCACCAGCCAGAGATAACACAGCATTAGCTTCCTCCCAGTCCCTTGGGATCTCCCCAGAGTGACTTTCCTCCCTTTTTCCACCAGGATCTGCTGTGTCAAGTGGGCACTGGGATGGTGGTGCACATGTTTGGCAGGGAATGGATTTTCCAGGGGGAAATGCCGTCCCTGGCCAGCCTTGGCCAGCCCTGCAGGAGTTTCCCCCCACAGCCCCAGCTCCGGGTGCAGGGCCCCAGCTCTGGGTATGCTCCTGGTGGCAGGAGGAGCACACCCCGCTGGAGACATTGTCCTTGTCCTTGTCCCTGCTCAGAAGGACTCAGATGGTACCGTCCTGGGCCTTTTGAAGGCAGGAGCCCGGCCGGAGGAAGGTTTGTGGGGTGAGCCCGGCCTGGGGAAGGTTGATGGGTTGAGCTCAGCCTGGGGAAGGTTGAGCCCGGCCTGGGGAAGGTTGGTGGGGTGAGCCTGGCCTGGGGAAGTGTTGTGGTTGGTTTGTGTGGGGAAGAGATGATGCTGAGTCTAATTTAGAAGGTTGAATATTTTATTATTATTATAACTATATTTTAATATATCAGCACACATTTAAAGAGGAGCTCTTAAAACTACATCTTAACTTTTAGCTATTATATTTAACTACTGTAACTGTAACTAACTCGTGACTCCCTCTCTGCAGGGAATCTAGACACAGGTGCACTCTATTGGCTATCAGGGCTAAACAATCTTCACTAGTGTCTAATTAACTAATGATTCTAGGTAAACAATTTCCTAATGCATTCTACATGGAAAAACAAGGGACAGGAATAGAAATTGTTTTCTTTTCCGTCTTCTCTCTGCTCTTCTATGAAACTATCTTCAGAGAGCAGAGATGTGGGCACTACAGGGAAGGTCTGTAGGGTGAACCTGGCCTGGGGAAGGTTTGTGGGGTGAGCCTGGCCTGGGGAAGGTTTGTGGGGTGAGCTCTGGTCTGGGGAAGGTTTGTGGGGTGAGCTCTGGCAGTGCTGGCTGAAGCTGTTTCCAGAAATCGGCGAGTGCCATTTCCAGCACTCTGAGAGGAGCCGGGGCTCCAGCGCTGGCTCTTTCAGGGCCTGTAAATCTGCCCCTGAGAATTCACCAACCTCAGCTGGGAGTTTTATCCCATTTGGCCCCGCTGGGCACTGCCATGGGCACAGATAAGCCTTGCAAACGGGATGAGGAATTATTCTGTTTCAATCCCATCCTGTGGGCTGAGAGGGACCTCGCTGAGACTCAGCTCAGGCTGGATTCACCTCCTCCCTCAATGAGCTTCATTAGCTCCAGCTTTTCTGGATGCAGCAAATGAGAGAAATAAATACTACAATCAAAGTGCTCAAACCTATGCCTTGCCTATGCCAACACAAACCCTGAATGGGAGGAAGTATTAGGCTAAATTTAGCTCCTCAAGCAAAATCCAAGAGTTTTTATTTTTTCTTTAATTTTTTTTCTCTAGGTTCATACTGTAAAACATCTGCTGAACAGTTTCCTATAACTGTTTTTGGCTTTTAAATCAAAGAAAGAAGAAACAATGTCCCATTTTTGTAGAGAGAAAAGGAGGAGGGGAATAATAGACCTTCCTCTCAAAGGAGGATGACAATGAGGATAGAAATAGAAAGGGGGGAGGTCTGAAACATCTTGAGTCCAGACAAGGAGTGGGTGGATGACAGGTTCAGGTATCTCTGCTTGCTTTGGCCACTTCCCATTCCAAGAAGGGGCTGGCAGAACTGCTGACAGCCAGAGGGAAAAGCCACGGGCAGGGCTGGATCTGCCTGGGTGAAGGGGGGCTGGGAAGGGG
>VXBC01002703.1:815727-826927 GCA_013399945.1 Ploceus nigricollis | reverse complement strand
AGGAAAAACAAAGTTATTTAGCAGGAAAAAGGAAGAGGAGTTGTGCGTGGTTGTGCTGGCTTTTCCCCCAGCCCAGGAGAAAATTCCCTGCTCCTTCCAGCATCCCATGCTCCAGCTGAGCTCCTCGGGGTGTCCCACAGCTGCAGCCACCTCCACCCACCTGCAGCATCCCAGACACCAGCGTGGGTGGCCCTGAGCTGCCACATGTGCTTGGTCCCCTGCCAGTCTCAGGCAATCCCCTGCCTGGAGAAACCTGCTCTTCCCTGCTCTTCCCTGCCCTTCCCTGACCTTCCCTGCTTTTCCCTGCTTTTCCCTGCTCCACGGAGACCGCAGAGCCCCTGCCCCGGAGGGATATGCAGCCCATGGGGACACGCAGCCTCCAGGAGGGACGTGCAGCCCCTGCAAGGACGTGCAGCCCACGCTGTCACACCTCGCGGGCTCCTTGGTAGCGGGGGCTGTGCACAGCGGCCTTTCCTGCCAAGTCACAGGATGCGATGACGGCGCGGCTGGGAAAAGCTTCAAACCAGCCCAAACAATCGGAGATTGTCTGCGGAGAGCGGGCTCTAAAATTGGCTCCTTGGATCAGCACCAGGCTCACCCCGGGGCCTTTGTCAGGAGCGCCGGGCCCGGCAGCGATGACGGGGAAGGAGCTAATCTCGCTTCCCATCTGGGCTCGGATTAACCCGGCCGTGCCCGTCCCGCCGTGAGCCGCGGGCATCCCGCGCCCAGACAGCGGCAGGAGCCCTGCACTGCCTGTAGGAGCCACACGGCTCCGGGGCCAGCAGTCCCATTCATTTATTGCCATAAAGAGTTGCTTAGGAGTGTGCAATCCCTGTTCTTGTGAGGGCTGCGGGATGAGGCGGGGGGGAAGAGTTGTGCTTTTTAAATGGATTTCGCACCAGTTGGG
Source organism: Ploceus nigricollis (assembly GCA_013399945.1). Taxonomy (NCBI): domain Eukaryota; kingdom Metazoa; phylum Chordata; class Aves; order Passeriformes; family Ploceidae; genus Ploceus; species Ploceus nigricollis. Next base: position 826,020 of record VXBC01002703.1, on the reverse strand, counting down.
CTGGATTTGCTCCTTTTAAGCAAATTCTAGTTAGGTGGTGGCACAGCCCCTCCTGTCCCTTGGGGTTTCTTATCACGTTTGTCATGAGGGGCTCTGCCACAAAGCCGCTGTAGCAGCAATGGGGGCTGGGGCCAGCATGGCAACACATTCCCATCAGCCATGAGCGTTTCCCGCAGCTTTTAGCCCTGGCCCAGCATCCTCCTGACCCCAGCAGCCCCGCAGCCCTGCAGAGCTGCTCCCGAGGGTGTGACAAACACGGGCAGTGTGTGTCCGACGGCTCCGGCAGAGCCCTGCGCTGCCCCGGCTGGGCACACTGGCTGCTCCCAGCCCCACCCAGCAGCATCCCTCCAGCATCCCTCCGGCATCCCTCTGCCAGCCCAGCTCGGCTCAGCCCATCCCGGCCCAGCCCAGCCCAGCCCAGCCGGGGAAACCTGGGACAAAAGAAGCTCAGAAGGAAATCCAGGAGAGGGGAAGTAGCAGGCGAGGGGCTGTGTCAGACCAGCCAGAGCCCCAGGAGGAAATAATCGAAACAAGGCTCTGGCACGTGCCAGGGATGGGATGGGATGGGATGGCATGGCATGGCATGGCATGGCATTGGATTGGATGGGATGGGATGGGATGGGATGGGATGGCATGGCATGGCATGGCATGGCATGGCATGGCATGGCATGGCATGGCATGGCATGGCATGGCATGGGATCATTCCCTGCCAGCCCTCTCTAGGCACTGCAGGCAGGAGCAGCCACTCCTCTGCCCCAGCCCACAAGAGGGTGAGGGAGAGGATACCAGAAAATGGCATTTTGGTGGAAAAACCTCTCTGTGACTGAACTCCTCAGTTTCCATGGAAGGGGCTTTGCTTTTCCCAGGAGATTCCTCTCAATCCCACTAAAGCTGGAGAGAAAAGTGTTCCAGGCACTTCCCAAGCAGCCAGAACCACTTCTCACCATCCTGCTCTGGAATACACCTTCTCCTCCAGGCAAAGGGCATCTCCAAACCCCAAACACCTCCAAGGCCCTTTACCAACCCTGGCTCTGGAGCAGGGGAGCTGTAGGGGATGGGGCTGAGTGCCCAGTGCCAGGGGGGCTGTGGTGGAAGCCCAGCACTGGGATAAATCTGTGAAACACATTTCAGCTCCAAAGGGATGTCTGTGGGATGAGAGGGCAGCGGTGGGGGGCAAAATCATTTGTCTTTCCAGGAGAATGAGCTCGGGGCTGTGTGCAGGTGCTGGGGCTCGCACAGGGGGAGGGCAGGGACTCACAGCAATATTGGGAAAAACCACAGGAATTGATGGAGAAACAGGGTGAAACAGGAGAAACGTGAAGAAACAGGGCTGGGGGGCAGGGGGGCTCCCCAGGGCACCCCCACCCTGGTGAGGAGCCACACCGAGGGCAGAGGTGTATCCCTCCTTCCCAGGGAACCTACCCAGGATCCGTGGGAGAACTGGAATGGGTTTGGATCTGTGCATGGACACTCAAGCACGTCCTTGTATGTTCAGGTGCGCCCCAGCGGGCAGGACACGCCGGTGCTGGGCCGTGGGTGGCACGAGGGGTCCCGTGGGTGTCCCCGCGGTCGGAGCGGGGTGTCCCGTGCCCCAGGTGACAGGGAGGCGATGCCAGGAGTGCTGCCTGCAAAGCCGAATTCCCGGGCTGCGTTTACATTCCTGCAGGCTGCCTTTGCCAGAGCGCTGATTGCAGGCAAAGCTTTGCAGCTTGGAAACTTGGACGGCTCCGGCTGTTTTCACTCTCTCTCTCTCTCCCAGGCTCTTTCATTCATGCTTCCTCTCTCTTTTCCCCAGTGCATTTCTCACTCACGCTCTCATTCATGCTCGCTCGCTCATTCTCATTTTCCTGGCTGTATTTTTAGCTCCCTCGCCGTTCGGAGGATGTGAACATTATCCCTGAGTCATGACTTTGTGAGGAAGCAGCCAGCCAGGGCTCCCATTACAGCCCGGCAGGGCTCTTATCAGCTGCAGCACAGCCTTGCTGGGGAGGGGGCTTTATCTCTCCGCTCCTCCCCCCTTCCTTTCCCTCCAGCTGCTGCAGCTCTGGCCCCTCTGCGAGCCCACGAGCCTCATCCCCCCCGGCCGTGTCGTGATGCAGAGCCCGAGGAGTTAAATCAAGACTGGCAGCCAGGAAATGGGAGTAAAGCGTGGGGGCCAAAGAGCATCATCCACTCTCCCTCCTCTGTCCTCCATCCTCCACCCATCATCCACCCTCCACCCTCCATCCTCATCCTCCCCCCTCCCTCCTCCATCCCCGGCCCTGGGGTGCTGCCGCCGGGATCGCAGCCAGGGAAAAGGTGTCTGGCAGGGCTCTGACTCCGAAAGCTGCCGGGTTATTCCCAGCCCGAGCAAACAGCCATGAGGTAATGGCACCTGTGGGCTGAGCCCGGAGCCTGCTCCGCATTTGCAAACACAAAATCGCCCCCGAGGATTTCGCTGGCCCGCGATCAGGTGGAAGCAGCAGCAAAGCTCGCAGCGGCTCTGTTCCCAGCCCGGGATGAGCCGTGGAAATAAAAAACATCCCACGTAGAAAGGATTGGAGCCAATCATTCATTTGGGATTCGTTCCCGAATGCCAGCGACACGCTGCGTGTCCTTTGGAGGGAACAAACAGGCGTTCCCTCGGGACAGGAGCAGCCTGGCCGGCACAGGCGGTGCCCCTGCCTGCGTCCTGCCCTCCGCAGCCCAGGGGACAGCACGGATGATTTCCAGGTGCCGTCGGGTCGCTGCCGGGGGCAGGGGGAGGCCAGAGGGCAGATTTCGGTGTGTCTGACGCCGCCCCGAGCATCACGACAGGGCTGGGCTGGTCACGGCGCTGGGCGGGAGGCGCAGCTTCACCTTTTGGTCACATCCAGGCTGTTTTCAGCTCACTTCCTCTGCCTTTCCTCTCTAACCTTTCTGTTATCTCTCTGATACTCTCTCCTCCCTTTTCCACCCCTCCGCTTATTTTAGCTGCCTCTTCCTGCCTGCTTGTCTGGCCGCTGCCCTGCCCTGGTCCCCTCCCGTGCCCTGCCCGTGCCACAGGAGGAGTCTCTGCCCTGCCCTCAGCTCAGGGCAGAGGCTGGCCCCATTTTCACCCCCATTCTGCTTCCCATCCTCCCCAAATGTTGCTTCACCCCCAGTCCCTGGGAGTAGAACCTATTGCCCCTTTTCCATGCACACTGCCGGGCACGGGAGTGCCTGCAGCCTTTCCTCTGGCATGGATTTCTCTGGCTTGTGGGTCTCCCTCACCATGTCCCAAAAAAACCCTTTTCTGCATCCCAGACACCTCTTCCTGCTCCTGTGGCCGCACTGATGCTCAACCTCGGGCTGCTTTTTCCAAGTTTAAACAGATCCCTGTGATCTGTTTCATCTCTGAACAGCTCTCCTGCCCCCAGAAGATGCTCCCAGCCCTTCACCCCTGACCTGCAGCGAGGCTGTGCCAGCAGCCAGGAGCCAGACCTCGCTGTATTCCACCCCAGGAGGACAACACAACAGATGCCACTGGAAACTGCCAGGAGAGATGAAAGCTGACATGGGATCAGGAACCAGCTCAAGAAATTAAATGAAGAAAAATCCACCCAGGGCTACTAAAGAAACAAGCTTTGGGTCAGGAAATCCCAGTGCTGTGGCTCTTGGAGCTCAGAGAGGATGCCAGAGATGGATCAGGCCCTTTTCTCCTGTTTTTATCTCTGGTTCCCAGTAGGAGCCAAGAGTGGAGCTGCTGGTTTGGCTTAGCAGAACCATTTCTCCACACCCCTCTGAGCTGGGGGCTCTCTTCCTGGGATAGACACAGAACTCTGGGAAAAAGGGACCTGGGCAGGGAATTTTTCCATCTTGGGCCATGGCAAGACACAAGGCAGTGAAGGGGGTGCTGATGGTGCAGGATGTGTCCCTGTGACACCCTGGGGGCACACGGGGGGGCACGAGGGGACCTGCAGGAGCTGGGGGACTTGGCTGGTGGTGTTTGTGCAAGCAATGAGCCCTTTGCAGTCCCGAGTCAAAACACTCCCACAGTGGAAGCCGGGGCTTCCTGGGCTGAACCCCGTTGCTAAATAAAAGACAAAAGAAAGAGTAATTAGGTGCCATTAATTGTTGTTAAGAGGATTTTTGCTGGCAGCCAGCACTCCTCTCCAGGGACACAGCCCCGGCCTCACCCAAACGGCTGCAATAACACTCGCTGTGGATTGGGGCTGTTTCCAGTGCCCTGATTGACCCTTTTCTCCCAGTCCCAGTGGCCACCAACCCTCCCATCCTCCCCATCTCCTCTGGCCGCGCTCACACAGAGGCCAGGGCTGCTCTGGGATGGGGTTGGCAGGAAAGGAGAGGACAACCCAGCACCACAGTGGGATCTGGCCCATTCCAGGCTAACCTGGAACAGCAAATCCATGGATGCTCCCAGTGTGGCAGCCCTGGGAATCTCAGCTGCCCTGTGTGTATGGGGATGCAGTGCAAGGGAATGTGGAAATTATCTTCCTGCAAGGAGAGGCTGAAAGAATTAGGATTGTTCAGCCTGGAGAAAAAAAGGCTCCAGGGACACTTTTCAGTCCCTTCCAGGGCCTAAAGGGGCTCCAGGAGAGCTGGAGAGGGAATTTGGACAAGGGTCTGGAGTGACAGGACACAGGGAATGGCTTCCACTGCCAGAGGGCAGGGATGGATGGGCTATTGGGAACTAGGAATTGTTCCCTGTGAGGGTGCGGAGGCCCTGGCACAGAGAAGTTGTGGCTGCCCCTGGATCCCACAGCCAGGCTGGATGGGGCTTGGAGCAACCTGGGATAGTGGAAGGGGTCCCTGCCCATGGCAGGGGATGGAATGAGATGGGATTTAAGGTCCCTTCCCACCCAAATCATTCCTGGATTTCATGAAAATACTTGTGGTGTGTTTGGCTTTGAGGGCAGTGCAGAGCGAGTCCTGGGGACATTAAAAGGCTCCTGTGCCCCTGTCATTCACCTGTGCTCTGGCTTCTGTGCATTCCTATTAGAGTTTATTAATTATGATGGCTGTTATCTTCCGTGTGATGGACGCAGCCCTTGGCAGGCCCTGGGACACTGCTGAGAATCAGAAGCAATTTAATAACGAGGAGCCAATGGCCAGGCCTGCTTTCACTCTGCCTCACTGGTGAGGATCCCACTGCTTCTCATCATGGGCAGAGTTCAGCCAGAGCTGTGTCCCCCCAGCTCCATCTGGTGCTTTCACAGTGGTGCTGAAACTGAGAGAGAGGAGGTTCAGATTGGAAATCAGGAGGAAATCCTTCCCTGGGAGGGTGGGCAGGCCCTGGCACAGGGTGCCCAGAGGAGCTGTGGCTGCCCCTGGATCCCTGGCAGTGCCCAAGGCCAGGTTGGACAGGGCTTGGAGCAGCCTGGGACAGTGGGAGGTGTCCCTGCCCATGGCAGGGGAGGCACTGGATGGGCTTTAACTCTCTCCTCACCTAAACCATTCTGGAATTCTGTGATCCTGCTCAGAAACATCACAAATTTGTGAGGCTCAAGCAGGGATCCAAGCACTGCCAGAGCTGCTTCCCAAGCTGGGGAAGGGGATGCCAAGAGGGAACACAGCCCTGGGGAAAGAAATAAGGGTGTTTGAGGCTGAGACTTAAACTTTCTCCAAATTATTTTAATTTTTCCTTCAGCCCTTCCCAGGCACTCCCACTTGCCCCTCCCTCTGCTCAGAGCAGGCATTCCCTCCCTGCCGAGGCCGTGGGGCAGGTGAGGAGAGGGCAGCCACTGGTGGGTCACCCAGAGTGACCCAGAGCCCTGCAAACCACCCCATGGGGCATGGACATGAGCCCAGCCTCCATCCCAGTGAGGAAACAACATCCTTTTAGGGACCCTGGTGTAGGCACACAGTTTGTGGTGATTGGAGTGGGGCTGGCTGAGCCTCATCCCCAGTGGGTGCAGCTGTGAGAAGCAGGTGAGCAGCACTGACAGCAACGAGCCATGGAGTGCCCAGGTGTGCTGAGCAACCACACAGGAACAGAGGGCACACAGGTGTAAGGCATGAACATGAGGGGATAAAAGGCCGGGCTAAAGAACAAGAAGGGCTGATGCTTGCAGCCTTCTGAAGTGCTCTGGTGTTACTGTGTATGGGTGGAAGCTTTCTGCCATTCCATGGTGATATTCTGTGTGTTCTGTGCCGTGTGCTGCAACCCCCATCTCCTGCAACCCCCCTCTCATGTCAGACCCCGCTGGGCTCGGGGTAACCCCGCAGCCCACAGGCAGCGAGCTCAGTTATTGGCAGCACTGCAGCCCAGAGTTTGCTCCCATTTTGGCATCCTAAAAGTTGGGTTTGCATCTTCCAAGCCCCAAACCTTTGTCGCTCCCCATTAAAAGCGCTTCTTCGGGGCGGCAGCGCCTCCTCTGAGCGCCGCAGCTCAGAGTGGAGCGAGGCTTTGCTGCGTCCCTGCCGCTCCTCCCGAGCAGCTCGGGAAGCACACGGACGCCTCCCGAAGGCGATCCTCGCCCAGGCTTCCCCTGCTCCCGTGAGCTGCCCGGGGCTGGCCAAGGAGGCTCCGCACTCCTCCGGAGAAAGGAATTTCTTGTGCCCAAGCCGATCCGGCTGTGGCAGAAACCCCTGCGCTGCCCTGAGGTTTGTGCTCCCGGGATCGGGCCGGGAGCACCCAGGTGGGTTTTTTTCCTGCTCTCTTGGGTTCTTCTCTCCCCCTCGCAGCATCTGGAGAAGCTCAGAGCCTTCGGGCTGTTTATCTCCGCAGCACATCTGTGGGGCAGAGAATTGACTTTCCGATGGGCGGCAGCTGAGCTGCAGGGAGAGGTCAGGAATCTGGCTCGGAGCACAGCAGCGCCAGGGCAGGCACCTCCAGGGAGCAGTGCTGGAGCACCCCAGCACAGCACAGAGCCCCAGAAGGGTTTGGGTTGGGAGAGATCTTAAAGCCTATCCCATTCTACTCATCTCTACACCTTCCACTGTCCCAGGCTGCTCCAAGCTCTGTTCAGCCTGGCCTTGGACACTTCCAGGGATCCACTGGCTTGGCAAGGTCCGTGCAGGGCATCCACACACAGCAAAATCTGTGGGGACAGCACAGGACAAAGCCCCAGTTCTGCTGCAATTCCCATCCCCAGCACAAGCCAGTGTCTCCTTTATGGATTTTGTTACCCTCGTTATTCAGCTGGAAAGTGGAGCACAAGGAAAGGGATCTGTCCACTATCAGCCACTGCTTGGCAGAGTCGCTGCTGGGTCCCCTGAGCCCCACAGACTCCTCAGGCTCAGTGCAGGACACTGCCAGTGCTCCCCTCCAACAAACACCACACATCACTGGCATTTATTTGAATTGTGTTAAAAGCCCATTTTCCAACTCAAAGCAAGAGCAAATAAAATCACCACTGGTGTAACAGCAAAGGCCCTCGATCCCTACACCTAAAAACAGAACTTTCTTTCTTTTCTTTCTTTTCTTTCTTTCTCTCTCTTTCTTTCTCTCTTTCTTTCTTTCTCTCCCTCTCTCTGCCCTGGGGATAATGAAATAATGCATTTTACCCCCTCTCCCTTCCCCTTGCTCTCAGCATTCCGTCAGTGCCACTTCCAAGCTCTCATCCATCAGCATGAGCACTTGGCTTACAACGTTATGGTTTTGTTCAAATTAAATGAAAAAAAAAGGAGGAAATGTAGAGGCATTTCTCCGCTGACAGAGCTGCTTGTTTGGAAGGTTCAGGTGGATCTGAGCTCTTTAAGGCAGTTCTAAACTGTCGACTTCACTTTAAAGACTTAATCCTACATGAAAAGCCTCGAGCTGCAGCAAAGCCGGGAGCGCTCCAGGCGCGTCTCATCACTTGCAGCATTTCCCGGCATCTCTCGTTATTTTTTGCTGTATTTTCCTTTTTTCTAGGGCTAAATGTATGCACAGACTCCACGTTTTGCTTTTCTTTGAAGTGACACTCTCCGTTCCGCTGTGTTCTGGGGTTTTTCACAGCCTACAGCGTCCCTGGGAGCCGCCTGCCGCCGTCCGGCAGCACTGCACGGCAGGGCTGGAGCCCGAGCCCCGAGAGGGAGGGACGGGGATGGAGCCTCGCGACTTCCCGGGAAGGGAGGGATGGGGCTGGAGCCCCCCGACTTCCCGGAGACGGAGGGATGGGGATGGAGCCTCCCGGCTTCCAGGGAAAGGAGGGGTGGGGATGGAGCCCCTCGACCCCCCGGGAAGGGAGGGATGGGGATGGAGCCCCTCGACCCCTCGGGAAGGGAGGAATGGGGATGGAGCTGGAGCTCCCCGACCCCCCGGGAAAAGCAGAGATGGGGATGGAGCCCCCCCGGCTTCCCGGGAAGGGAGGAATGAGCTCGCCCAGCCAAGGGCAGCACAAACCACCTTCCATCACGAGATCTGGCAGGTGCAGACAGTTTCGGGGCTGAATAAAACCTCCTTTTCTCTACCCTTTTCTCCTCCAGAGAGGCAGAAGTCACAAGTGAGATGCTCTTTTCCTATTAAATCATGGCAAACATGTCCAAGGATTAAATCTCCCAAACTCCCAAACTTTGGTCTCTGTGCCTTTGGCTTCACCTGTGCAAGACCTGGAGCACAAAGCCGCTGTTAACAGTTGCTGGATCGAGATTTTCATCTTCATTTTGAGCTCAGTGGATTCCCTCCCTCCTGGCTTTCCTGGCTTGTTTTCCACATCCATCTCCTAAGTGCTGGAAAGAGCCAAAAATAAGTTCTCCAAGCTCGTCTCCTCTTGGCCACTCTACTGCAGGGCTGGGGAGTTTGCTCCAGCTTCCCCTGCTGTGGTAATTAGCTCAAGTTTAATTATTATGAGATTGCTTGGGGTGAGAGGGTGGAGGAGAGCCACCTCCAGGTGCTGAAGGGCTGGGAAGGGGAGGGATGGTGGAGAACCTCTGGCAATCTTTGAGTGCCCAACGTGGGAGCAGGAAGCTGGAACATTTGGAGGGTTTTGGGGGTAGAGTGAACCAAGTGAAGTGCAGAGCAGAGATCATTTCCTGGGAAGTGACACTGCCTCAGGTGCCAGTGAGGAGAAATCGCAGCACTGGGAGCTTTGCAGGCGGTTCAGAGGCTTTCCTGCACCCCAGGGCGCTGCTCTGCCAAAGGCACGTGAGGAGCCTCCCACTTTGGCTGCAGATCTGAACTCGCACAGCCCTCGGAGCCAGAGAGGACCATAGATTATCCAGGCTGACTTCCCGTCTAACGCAGGCCAGATGAGTCCAGCCCCTCATCCTGCTCTCAGGTTCCTGCCTGGCTCCACATCTCCTCCAAAATGGCATCCGGTCTTGATTTAAAGACTTCAAGAGATGGAGAATCCATCACTTCCTGTGGCAGCTTGTGCCAATGGTTATTTCTAATAAAGGAGGAAGTGATTTAGAGCTGGGCTTACCTGTCAGAAGCCTCTCTGGGTAAAGGATGGCTCCCAGGCTGCCTCCCCCCTCAAACAAAGCAGAGCACTCGCAGAAGAAGGATTTGCCCCCAAGTGTGTGTTCTCTCCAATGTTGCAGTTGATGAACTCTAAGTTGGTCTTTTCTCTACAAGCATCACCTTCTGAAGCCCATTGTGGCTGTGAAAACATTCCCTCAGCACATTCCTTAGAAATTGGTTCTTTTTCCCAGAAAAAATCCCAGCACATTTTGCCAATGGACACAAGAAATCCTCCCTGGGAGCCTCCAGCCACCCAGGTCCTTCCAGCCTCCACGGGCTGCCAGACCAGCAGGAGTTCTGCAGTAAACACCCCAGAACCCCCCAATCCCTATTAATCCATGGCTCCTCCAGCCTCTTTCCCATCCTCCTGGAGGAGCAGGGAAGAGCTCACTGGTGCCAGCCCTGCTGGGCTATCAGCACAGACATGGACTGAGGGGCTGCCTCATCCTTCCCAGGTCCTGTGAGCTCACATCCCTCAGCACCGGGCAGGGACAGTCCTGGCCACGGCTCAGCTCACCTGGACAGGACACAGGGAGCAGGGACAGGGTTTGGGAGAGCTGCTGACCACTGGGACGTGCCCTGGGGATGGGACATGTGTCCCCTCCCTGTGCTCCTGCCTTGGACTCATCTTACTCCTGGATTCCCATTGGAGCTGACAGGGAACTCGTTCTTGTGTGCCAGTGTTCAGCTTCTTTTCCTGCTTCATTTTTGGCTTCTTTTTTCTGCCTCTGTCAAGGTAGAGATTGAAGCTCCCGAGATGGAATTTCGTGTTCAGGTTTAGATGTTTATTATTTCTTATCTATATACTCTGTATGTCTATAACTCACAAGCCGTGAGTTCTACAGCATTCTACTAACAAGCTACAAAATGGCTCACCATCTTTCTCTACAAGGTCTTTTAAGGCTAAACTGTCCAATTAAGAAATGACACCTAAATTATTTTTACTT
>VXBC01002703.1:785350-805579 GCA_013399945.1 Ploceus nigricollis | reverse complement strand
GCTGGGTGGAGGGGAGAGCCAGGCAGGGCCCTGATGTGACACCTTCTGCTTGGCTCAGCAGGGCCAGCCCAGCCCTGGGTGGTGGGAGAGGACATGGAGGGAGGGAGGGAGGGGATGAGCAGGGGACGAGGAATAGGATCCCACAGGAAAACAGGCTGGTTTCATTCTGCTGTCCACACAACATCTGTAACCGAGGAAGAATTCAAAAAGCCATGGCCATGCAATGCTGTTCATCCTTCGCCAGGCCACTCCTGGTACCTTTCCTGGGAGCTGGGTGGGCCAGGAGCAGGGCAAGGCTGCAGCCTCCCCTCCTTGATCCCGAGTCCAGGCTGGCCCCTCCTGCTCCCCCTCCTGGGGCTCTGCTCTCGCTGACGTTCTGCTCCTCTGTTTCTGTTTATTTGTCCTCGATTGTGTCTTTGTCTTAGCCAGGAACTTGGAAAGCTCCTTGGAAAGCTCCTTGGAAAGCTGGCTCGGGCTGCCTCTGCCATCTGGCTGCTGCTCATGGCTGAGGATTCCAGTAGCAAACCAAACCCAAACATTGGGAAATTGGCCTGAAGAGAGCTCTGTTTTATGAGGAGGACAATGGGATGGGAAGTGGGAGAGAGCCTGTCTGATCCCAGCCTGGAGAGGAGCTCTCCCAGGGCTCCTCAGACACCTGGGAGCTCCCTTTGTGTCTCCAAGGTCCTGATAAANAGAGCAGGCTGGATTTTATGAAGCTTTTCTTTAGGATTCTTCTACCTTACTGCAACAGGTGGGGAAGCTTGAGAAGAGCTGTGATCCCAGGTGTGCTGGGAAATCTGGATTTTTATATGTTTGAGGTAGCCCAGGAGGGGAGGGTACACCCTTTTTCCTGCTGTTTCAGAGGTGCAGCCATTGAGGCCAGCTCAGCTGGGAGCTGTGCCCCTTTTCCTGGTGCAGATGAGCAGTGAGGCCATCCAGGCTCTGGAATGATCCCTTTCCAAAGGGGCCAGCAGGCACAGCGCAGGGCACAGTGTGTCACACAGTGTCAGGAGCCCCCTGACAAACACACAGACACAGCCAGGACAGGCAGGTCACTGCCCAGGGCTGTGCCCGTGCCAGGGGTGGCACCTGCTCCTGCCTCAGCCCGTGCCAAGCCTCCCACAGCAGAAAGGTCTGGCTGTGACCTCCACAGCAGGAAAAGCTCCAGGAATAATCCAGCCTCCCCCAGTGCTTGGGAGGTGCCCAGAGAAGGGGCAAGGAGCTGTTGGGGATGGGGAGCTCCTTTCTCAGGGTTCAGGAGACACCCAGAGCACCCTGGAAGCTTCCATGAACACCACAGCAAACCCCAGGGGATCTGGGTTCACTCCAGGACCAAACCTGGAGCGTGCCTTTGGAAGGGATGGAAAGATAGAGGTGTGGGGTGGGAGATGATGGTTTCCCTTACAGACCCATGGATCCCTGTGGTGCTGCCACGAGAAATCTCCTCTGATGGACACAAATCTCCACCCTGGGTGACATCAGGGCTGAATTCCAGAATTCCCAGGCAGACAGAGCCTGGGCAGGATGCCCACACTGCCCTCCCTGCCCGAGGCTCAGCCCCAGGCAATCCTCACCCCCCAGCCCAGCCCTTGCCCTCTGGCACTGAGGATGCCCAGGAATGAAGCACCTTTGGTGACTCCTTGCATTTGTGGCAGCAGTGTCACCACCCTGGTGTTTGCAGCTGAAATGTCACCACCCCTGAGCTTCCAGGCCCAAACCCAGGGCTCCCCATGCCTGACACCTGGGTGTGTTCTGGTCCCAGAACAGGCCAGGGAGCAGCCATGGGCCAAGCACCCCAGGACAGGCCACTCCACCAAGCAGGGTGAGAAATGCACTTTCTGATTCATCAGTGACTTTGAAGCTTTGACTAGTCCAGATTTTAAAAGAAATTAATAAATAAAAAGAAGAAAGGGAAGGAAGGAATCATGAAAATATTTATTTATTTTATTTTTTATTTCAAGTCAACAGTTTGCTTTATTAATATTTTCACTTGTAAATTGGATCCATCTTTGTATAAGATTTAATGATTTANGGAGGGAGGGAGGGGATGAGCAGGGGACGAGGAATAGGATCCCACAGGAAAACAGGCTGGTTTCATTCTGCTGTCCACACAACATCTGTAACCGAGGAAGAATTCAAAAAGCCATGGCCATGCAATGCTGTTCATCCTTCGCCAGGCCACTCCTGGTACCTTTCCTGGGAGCTGGGTGGGCCAGGAGCAGGGCAAGGCTGCAGCCTCCCCTCCTTGATCCCGAGTCCAGGCTGGCCCCTCCTGCTCCCCCTCCTGGGGCTCTGCTCTCGCTGACGTTCTGCTCCTCTGTTTCTGTTTATTTGTCCTCGATTGTGTCTTTGTCTTAGCCAGGAACTTGGAAAGCTCCTTGGAAAGCTCCTTGGAAAGCTGGCTCGGGCTGCCTCTGCCATCTGGCTGCTGCTCATGGCTGAGGATTCCAGTAGCAAACCAAACCCAAACATTGGGAAATTGGCCTGAAGAGAGCTCTGTTTTATGAGGAGGACAATGGGATGGGAAGTGGGAGAGAGCCTGTCTGATCCCAGCCTGGAGAGGAGCTCTCCCAGGGCTCCTCAGACACCTGGGAGCTCCCTTTGTGTCTCCAAGGTCCTGATAAACAGGGATGGGGAAACTGAGGCATAGGGCTGCTCCTTGTGTCTGTGGCAGAGCTGAATGTCCTGACCCCCAGGAAGAGTCTGGGAGCCCAGCCAAGGGAAGGTGGCTCTGAGGTCACCTCTCCCCCCAGTCTGGGTGCTGGGGACAGCGGCAGCTCCTCCCGGAGGGATCCCTGGGAAGGGCCAGTGACAAATGGGTTCTGGCTGAAATGGAGCGATGTTATCGTGGCCTCTGTTCCTCCCCCTGGGGGGAGCACGAAGGGCCGGCTGCCTGGGCCAGCTCCCATTTCCCTGGGTGGTCACGGGTGGCCGGGCACCGTGAATCAAAGTGTCGGAGCGGGGCAGGAAACGGCCGGGATGGGAACGGGAGCTGCAGCCACTCTGCCACGGAGGCTCCGGCCAGGGAAACCCACACAGACCTCACCTGCCTCCAGCCAGGCACTCAGGGTGGTATTTGAGCAGCTCCCCAGCCCTTCAGAATCCAACCTTGGAATTTTTGAGGCCATTTCTTGATGGCTCAGCCGTAAAAGCTGGGAGTTTGCAGCTGCCCTCTGTTCTCATTGCCCTCCTCCTTCAATGGCCCTGTGGAAACATGAGCAGGTGAAGGATTTTCCTGGGGGAGGCCAGAGGTGGTGTGGGGAGGTGATGGAGCAGAGAATCCCCATGGATTGAGCTGCTCCTCCTTCCTAAAAAATCCCCATGTGGTGCTCCAGGCAGTCCCTGTGTGAGACCTTCACTGGTTTCCCTGGAAAAGCACGGGGCAGGGACGCTCTGCTGCTCACCCAGCCGTGGCTGCCATGGCCACAGTTACCCCTCAGGGACTGGGGAACAGAGCCCTGCTCTCATTTCCAGCCTGCAGGACAGGCCTGTGAAAACTGCCAGGGACAAAGCACATCAGTGCTTCATCCCCACAGCCATCCCCAGAGTCATCCCCAGAGCCATCCCACATCCATCCCCACAGCCATCCCCAGAGTCATCCCCAGAGCCATCCCACATCCATCCCCACAGCCATCCCCAGAGCCATCCCACATCCATCCCCACAGCCATCCCCACAGCCTGGGCCCAGAGGGTTCTGCCAGTCTCACCAGGACCCCTTTAGTTCCACAGGTTCAGACTTTTCCTTGCACACAACTTGCTGCAGGTCGAGGAGCTGCTGCTTGGTCCCCAGCTCAGCCAGCAGCTCGTGTTCCCCTCCCAGCTCCTGGAGCTCCATCAGCTCTCTCTGATCCCAGGAAATGAGTTTTCCAAATGAGCCATGCCCGGCCCATCGATAAAGGAGGCATCAATCGCTTGCCCAATTTCTCCTTTGCTTTCTTAGGCCCCATAATGGATGAGGAGAGGAAGGTGTCCCTGCCCACGGCAGGGGTTGGAATGAGATGGGCTTTAAGGACTGTTCCAACCCAAACCATTCTGGGATGCCACGATAATTTCCTCCTGCTTCTGGTTGTTTCCAATGTGTTTGTTGCCAAAGGTGTGTAAAAATGTGGGTGTTTCCTGCCCCTCAGAGCTGCCTGGATCTAAAGTGTGTCCCGAGAGGAGGATCAGCCCCTCAGGTTTCCCTGTGCTGGCTGCATCCCTGCTGTGTCCCAGCTTCTCAGGGAATACATATCTGTGTCTCCAAATTCATCCCCAGAGAAGGTCGAAACCTTGCACCCAGTGGAGACAACAGTGGGGTTTGTTGACTTCAGCAGCACCAGGTGATCAATCCATAAATTAACCCAGCAATGCCGGGCTCAGGAACTCCCTTTATTGTTCCCTTCAGCCCCGGGCTGCCTCGGGCCCTGAGCCATTACCTGATCCATGGAACTCGGGCTACCTCGGGCCCTCAGAGATCAAAAGGACATTTTGCACGGGTCAGAGGGAAGCATTCTGGGCTGCTGGATGTGCTCCCTCTGACTTTGTCACTGTGACCAAACACTGTGACCAATTGTCACTGTGCCCGAAGCTGTGCTGGAAATCTTTGCTCGTGGCCTGCAGTGACACAGCTGAAGGGACCACCCCTGCCCCACACAGGGACACTGGATAAAAGGGTTTGTAGCCACGGAGCTCCCCAGTTTCCCTCCACCCTGAGCATTCTGCCAGCACAGGAGTGTTCCCACACCCCCAGAGCCGCAGAGCAGTGAGTCCTGATCTACCTCTGAGCTTCCCAAAACCTGCAGTGAGTCCTGAGCTCCTCCTGAGCTTCCCAAAGCCTGCAGTGAGTCCTGAGCTCCTCCTGAGCTTCCCAAAGCCTGCAGTGAGTCCTGATCTCCCTCTGAGCTTCCCAAAACCTGCAGTGAGTCCTGGCCTGCTGAGGACCTGGGAAATGAAAGAAGTTTCTTCTGCTGATGAGAACAAGTGACAAGGTGTCACCCAGCACTGCAGAGACATGGAATATAGAGCATTTTTCATCCATACAGGAGGACAGATGGCAGGGACAGAGGTTTCGTACTGTCCCAGTTTGAGCACTGGCTATAAATGTGTTTACACTGGGATTTTTGGCTGGTTTAGGGATCAAGTCCCACCATGGGACTTGGCAGAACCCCTCTCATGGGGTGTCCTTCCAAGGCATGAGGAGCTGTGTGTCACTCCAGCTAAACTCGGCCCTGGAGAGCCTGGAGGGAGATGCTCACCCCAGGGCTGTGCATTCCCCTCCTTTGGGAATGGCCCAAAGTTTGGGACCGGGGCAGGACAACGGGAGCACAGGGGCTCCAAGGGCTGAGCTCCCCTCATCAATCTCCATCAATTCTCCCTCTCGTGTGCCCCAGTTTGGTCTCTGGACCAGCTCCCTTCCTCCTTCCCCTCCCCTCCCGCTGCCCCCAGCACACACAGGCACATTTCCTTTTCCTTAAGCAAACACTTTTCAGATTTAAAAGTGAACTCCGGGTGCAGGCTGCAAAAGGACAATGTGGCCTGGCCCCTTATCTGCTGCTATCTGCTCCTGACAAGCTGCGAGCCCAGATTGGCCTGCAGGAGACTGCCGTGTTTATGGCCACAGGAGCAGGGACAGGAGGGGAAATCTGCTGGGGCAGATAAGTCCAGGAAATAGGGCTGGTGGCTGGAGCAGAGTCAACAAAGCTGAGCGAGCAACCGGACACCTCGGGAGTGCCAGGGATGTGACTCAGTGTCACGACTCTGTCACGACTGCAGCTCCCCAGCAAGCAGAGAGGATTCGCCTGCAGTGCTCCCTGCCTGCCCTGGAGAACAGAAACATCCTGACCTCTTCACACACCTGGAATGTTTGCCAGTGAGGAGCCCAAATTTCAGCTCCTCAGCCCATGAGCAGGCCCCTGAAATAATCCTCTTGGTTTTGCAGGACTGGGAGCACGGGCTGGGCCCAGCAGCACTTCCCAGCTTGCTGGGTCACACCTGGGCTTTATAACGTGCTGTGTAAATCCAGCAGCTCCCTGGGCCCCAAAGGATCACCTGGTCTGTGTCCATGTGCCACCAGTGTGGCTCAGAACCCACAGCACGAGGCAGGAGCTGCTCACATGGGCACCAGGAGATTTTTATAGCCACCGCGTTATTTTTAGAATCACCTGTTATCCCCATGTGCACGAGGGGTTTGGTGGTAACTGGAAAAGCGTGTGGGCTTCGTCTGTAATGGATTTCAAACACAAAAATATCTGGGCTAATTATATCCAAGAACAGCAGCTCACATTGTTCTGGCAGCCCAAAAACTGTTGTAAGCATGGCTGTGGAAGGGAAAAGTGAGGCTGTCTGCTCTCCTCTGGAAAACCAACTGAAGGAAGCTTTCATGTTCTGATGGTTGTTTCTAAGCAGGAAAACTTCTGCAAACTCTGTTCTTTGGGGCAGCTGCTCTGGTTTTGCCTTAAACTCTGTAATTTATGACAGAGCCTTCCTATGTGAGCTACTGAGAGGAAAGGCAGCCTCGTGGAGGGCAGAGTGCCACTGATGTCCAACAGCCTCCAGCTGCTGGGCCACCCCAGCTCTGTCCTGGTTCAGGTTTTACTGGCTGAATCCCTGAGTTCACAGCATTTTCATCTGCTTGCTGATGGGGTTTTCCCCACAGACTGCTCCAGCCCTGGTTTGGACGCTGCTGTTCCACACTCACCTTCCAGCAGGTTCTGTTCTGCTGCCGTTGTTGCTGCAGCCCTGGCACACACCCAGCTCCAGCTGTGAGCCCCGGCCCCAGGACTGGTGTGCTGGACTGAACAGTGCCCCAGCAGTGTCCCTGCCCCAGCAGGTGCCCTGCTCCAGGCAGTGTCCCTGGTCCAGGCAGTGCCTCTATCCAGGCAGTGTCCCTGGTCCAGGCAGTGCCTCTATCCCAGCAGTGTCCCTGTTCCAGCAGTGTCCCTGTTCCAGCAATGTCCCTGCTCCAGGCAGTGTCCCTGTCCCAGCAGTGTCCCTGTTCCAGGCAGTGTCCCTGTTCCAGCAGTGTCCCTGTTCCAGCAGTGTCCCTGTTCCAGGCAATGTCCTTGCTCCAGGCACCTCTGAGGGCATTCACAGAATCCCAGAATGGTTTGGGTTGGAGGGACCTGACAGCTCACCCAGTTCCATCCCTGCCGTGGATCCCAGGATATTCCTCAGGTGCTTTCCAGAGCTGGCACAGAGGAAACCAAGCCTTCCCTCCCCCTTCCTACAGATTCCTCTTTCACCCCCACACCTTTCCCTGTGAATGGTTTGAATCCAGGTTTCATCCCCTCCGTACTTTTGCTGTCTGAGGCTGGTGGAAGATTCCCTGCCCACAGCAGGGCTTGGAATGAGGTGATCTTCAAGTTTCCTTCCAAGCCAAGCCATTCTGTGAAATCTGCATTTCTGCCATCTCCTCTCCTTGCATAGGGAACTGTCAGTTCTCGGCTTCTTTTTTCAGTCGAGGTTGTGATTGAAGCACTCGAGACAATATTTCGTGTTCAGACTCAGGGGTTTATTTTCTCTTATCAATGTTACAGTCTCACAGCAGTGAGCTCTCAGTTCTTCACTAACAAGCTACAAAATGGCTCACCATCTTTCTCTACAAGGTCTTTTAAGGCTAAACTGTCCAATTAAGAAATGACACCTAAATTATTTTAACTTTTAACCCAATAACTAATCATCCGTGCCCCGCAATGTGGACTTTTCTGTCCAATTACACAAAACCACCCAAACCCATGGAGAAGAAGGTGGAGAAGAAGGTGAAGGAGGAGGACAAGAAGAAGAAGAAGGTGAAGGGGAAGGAGAAGAAGGTGAAGAAGAAGGTGAAGGAGGAGAAGAAGAATAAGAAGGTGAAGGAGAAAGAAGAAGAAGAAGAAGAAGAAGGAGAAGGAGAAGGAGAAGAAGGTGAAGAAGGACCAGCCTCCACCCTAAAACCTCCATCTTGCTCCATATATATTACTATATTCTAAACCCTTTAAACTCTAAGTTTTCCACCCTGTGATATCACACACTTCTATTCAAACTCCACACCCACAATCCCAGTTCTATCATTCCATTCTGGAAGCTTCTCCACAGCCTCAGGTCAATGCAGTGCTCTCCTGGGGGGTCAGTGCCTGTCAGCACAGAAAGTCTGAAATTCTCAGCAGCCAGGGTTCCAACAGGGAGCAGCAGTCCCCTCTTGTGCCAGGCAGTTTCTTTGGCCCCTAGGTTGGTCAGAGTTGCTCTCAGCCTCTCCTGCAGTCCCTGTTCTGGCCGGGATGCCCAGGATGCCCTGGCAGCGCGTGGCAAAGCCCTGACACGGGGCCATCTCGTGATGCAGCAAACTCTCACTTCACAGCTTAGCCAGGGAGATTTCCCCACTCCTCCCCAGCTGGGAGCAGTTATCCCCCCTAAGCACTTTCCCATGGAGAGGCTGCTCCAGGAGCAGCAGCTCCAGGAGCTCTTTAATCTGCCTGGAGCCCCTGAGCTGCTGGGACACCGTGGGGACAAGGGCCGAGGTACCAGAGCTCCTCAAGGGAAAGCCCTGAGTGGGAAGGGCTGTAAAACACCATTTTTCTGGGTTGTTCTAAATTTCCTATTTATTTTATGGTTCATCTGATTCAGAGAGAAACCTTCGCAGTGGAGGAGTGGAATGGGAAACACACTTCCATGTCAAAGCCTTGAACTGGCATCAAGCTGCTGCTTTAGTAATTTATTTTCCTGTAATTCACCTTGGGGTTGGGGTTGTTTTAATCCTTTTCATTCCTCTGGCTGTTTATGTTTTTGGTGGAGCTGCCTTTCTTCTCCCTCATGCTCTCCTCCTGTACCATCCACAGTGGATGTCACAAGGTGAGATATTTTCAAGGAATTGATCTCTGGGAAGAAATAATGGATGTGTTTGCTTGGTTGGTTGTTTTTCTGTGGAGATCAGAGCAGGTAGAGCCCCTTTGGAGCTCCAGAAAGGTCTTCAGGGGCTGCCTGGTCTCTCCTGAGCTGGAGACCTCAAGTCCAAGTTGGCCAGGGAGGCTCCAAAGGAGAATCAGGACAAGAATTCAGAGTTTTGCTTAAAAAAAAAAGAGGAAAGAAGCAATCCCAGAGTGAGTAAAGGTCTCAAGCTGTGGAGCTGGGCTATACAAGGAGGGGAAGCTTTAGCAGAGGCAAGGGCAACCTTGAGTTTTATATCCCAAAAAAGAAGATTTTTATCTCTTCTAGAAGAGGTGCTTCATGTAAAATTTACTAAAAAGCAAAGCAACAGCAAGTCTTGCAGGGAACCTGGGGTCACGGCCACTTCTCTTTTCTGAAGGGCAAAACTCCTCTGGAGGAAGAGGTTTGTTTTTCATTTCTTTTCCTTCTTTTCTTCTATTTTTCTAATCAGCATCATCTGGCCAGGGATCTCTGTGGTGAAGAGACCTCGGAGGGGTGGCAGTGATGCCACCAGGGGCCATGGCCACCCAGGTGAGCCTCTGCAGGTGCCACTTTGGGGGCTGACATCATGGCCCATCTGTCACTAAAAGGATGCTGAAGGGGCTGAACACAAAAATCCTGGACTAAAAGAGGAGTGTCCAGGGCCAAGTGTCCAGCAGAGAGGTCCAGGAGGGTGGAGGTTCCTGCTGGGGACTGCTCAGGAGGGGCAGAGCTGCTGTGGGGTCAGGCTTTGTGGGATTCCTGTCCTGCCTTTGCCACAAGGATGAGATTCCTGTCTTGCCTCAGCCACTATAGGATTCAATCCCTCTCCCACAGGAATTCCTGTCCCACCTCTGCCACTCAGGGATTAAATCCCTCTCCACAGAGATGAAATTCTTGTTCCACCTTTGCCACTATGGGATTAGATCCCTCTGCCACAGGGATTCCTCTCCTCCCTCTGCTACAGGAATTCCTGTTTTGCCTCTGCCACAGGGATTAAATCCCTTTGCCAAAGGGTTTCCTGTCCCACCTTTGCCACTACAGGATTAAATCTCACTCCCACAGGAATTCCTGTCCCACCTCTACACAGGGATTAGATCCCTCTGGCACAGGGATGAAATTCCTGCCCCACCTCTGCCACTCAGGGATTAAATCCCTCTGCCACAGGGATGAAATTCCATTTCTACCTCTGCCACTATGGGATTAGATCCCTCTGACACAAGGATTCCTCTCCTCCCTTGGCCACAGGGATTAGATCCCTCTGGCACAGGGATTAAATTCCTTTCCTACCTTTGTCACTACAGGATTAAATCTCTCTGCTACAGGAATTCCTGTCTTGCCTCTGCCACTCAGGGATTAAATTCCTTTGCCAAAGGGTTTCCTGTCCCACCTCTGCCACTCAGGGATTAGATCCCTCTCCATAGAGATGAAATTCCTGTTCCACTTTTGCCACTACAGGATTAAATCCCTCTCCCACAGGAATTCCTGTCCCATTTCTGCCCAGGGATTGAATCCCTCTCCCACAGGAATTCCTGTCCCACCTCTGCCCACCCCACTGCCTTGGGCTCTGAGGTTTTATCACCCCATCCCTAAACTTTCCTTCCTGCCTTCTGTCCGTGAGGCTTTCTTTGTGCAGGAAATGTCACTGTCACCCTGCCATCCCACCCCACACAGCTTCAGGAGGGTCTCCCCAGGGACTGGTAAAAACCCACAGGGATCGAGGCTCACACCAGTCCCCAGCCCAAGCTGGTTTAACGGGAGTTGCACGGCATCCCACAGACAGTAAATCATTTCCCTGGATATTTATAAACAATCGGAGTAGAAACTCCCATGTTCTGTAAATGATCAGGACTTTAATAACACCAAACTCCCACTTTTTGTAACTTCACAATAAACATTCCTCAAAATAAATACTCCAAACTTGTCCTCAAATCCAGACAGTGAAAAGAGAAAGGTTCTTGTTCCCATCAGACAGACAGGGAACAAGGAAATTAAAATTCCTGGGGCACTCATGAACCTTCACCTAACATTCCTTTTTCAGGAATAATATAGCATCCAACAATGACAGCAATCCCTTTTTTCCTATGCCCTCATTTTATCCCTGGAACTAAAGCTCTCCCTGTGTTGTGATAATGATTTTATCAATAATTTATGATTATTTATTTGAATACACTGACCACATCCATCACTAATGTTAGGGTGAAGTGTATTCTATTTCAAAGGTGTTTTTCCTGCTAGAGAGTGATTTAGCAAAGCTGAAATATTTGTCCCAAAAAATATTTACAGTGGGTTTGCAGATTTTCAGTGGACTTCATCAAAGTGCCTTTAATGATTAAATTAATTAGTGGAAATGAAGGAGCAGATCCTTGCTGAAATGGGGATTTCTGAGCTCTCTGAATGAAACCTTTCTGCACTGGTAATTTATGACAGAAAATATTTTTCATGCTAAAATTCTAAATTTGTCCTTCTTATGGATGGAAAATGAAAATAAATTCTAACAGAGAGGATATTTCTCTCAGAATAATAATTTAATTTCAGGAATATGGCTAATTTTAATTCAATTTAACTGCTCCTTGCAGCTCCAGCTATGCAAAAGTACCTTTGTATCAGATGCTGGTTAAAGAGAGCACAGGGAAAAGGCAGCACTTGCAGCCACAGAGGGTTTTTATCTTGTCCCCAAACCCCCCAGCAGCACAGCAGATGCAAACCCAGCTGGACATCTCTCCGTGGCAGTTGTTTCACCATTTCTTCCCTGAATCCAGGAATTCAGGGGAATTCAGGAGCCTGGTTTTATCCCAGCTCCTGGACTCACCTGTGGGATATGAGCCTTGTGCCCTCAGAGCACAAAGTTGCAGTCCCTGCAGTGGGGGCAGGGCATGGAAGGTGTTTGGGATCCTTCATTCCTGGAGGTTCTGCCCTTGGTCACTGCTGGATCTTCACATTTTCCCCCCCAAACCCCCAAATCTGGGTGGTGTGGTGGCCAATTTCACTGAGACAGTGGCCACCTCACCTGGGGCTGCTCTCCTTGGCAGGTTTTGGGTGCCATTAAACTGTGGGGCAAGCCTGGGAGAGGAGCAGGGCCAACAAATTGTCATTATTTGCTCATAGCATGTGGGAAGAGTGGTGGCCAGTCCAAAACCCCACATTTCCCTGCCAGGAAGGAGAAACTGAAGAACAGCAGTGTGTGTGTGGTTCCATGTCAAGCACTGGAGCTCCATCTGCCTTCCCAGACTTTCCCCTTATTCCTAATTAACATGTTGAGGAATTTTAAAATGTAATAAACATTATTTCTAAACAACCCGAAAGGAAAGCTTGCTTCTCTCCAGTTTGATGTAAACATTTATAGCACAGCTCCATCCTTAAACAGTTAATCTTATAGTGACCTATTAAAATAAAATGAATTGTGTTATAATTCATCCTAAAGCAACCTCGGGGTGAGTGTATCAGGTAACTCCTGCTTTTGCAGCCCTCATGACGTTTTTAATCAAATTCAGCTGTAATTGCTGGAGCATTCACATGCCTCTTTTAATACCCTGCCTCCATTTGGGACTCATACGAGTCTGTTTTCTCTTAACGTAGCTAATAAATACAAAACATGAAAAGAGCACATCTTGCAGGGCTCGGAGCTTTTCCACCATTCCGTTTGTTCCAGCAATTGTCTGCCGGGCTGATGGGAACGCGGCACTTGTCAGTGCCCAGGATAAAACCCTTGGTGGGGTGGAAGTCGCTGGGTTTGTGTCGCTCACACCCCGTTAAAGGGGACAGGGACAGGGCCGGAGCCGAGGGAAGGATTTTATCGGCACCTTTAAAAACCCACTGCCGCTGGTGGACGCTGAAATGTTGCTTACGAACAACTCACCCACGGTTTGGGCAGGAAAACCTGAAATGCGGGCTCTGCCTCCGAGATGTTCGTGTAAACAAAACTCCTGCAACTTTCCCTGCCCGGCGGAGCAGGGGGATGGTGGGTTGGGGGTTTTTCAGTCTCCGACGCTACAGCTGTTTCCAATTTGCCAGCAATTTTCTTTTGGGCTAGTAAAGCTCCCAGGATGGCTGGAACTGGCCACATGGGTTTCTCCCCTCGGCTGTGGGGTTTGGTTACAAGGGGCAGCAAACCCAGCTCGGGATTCGGGGCAGGCGTTTCCCCTGAACTTGGGAGTGCTTTACATCCCAAATTCCTGTTAACGCCAACCTTTAAAGGTTTTTTCATTGCAGGTTGTGCGTGTGCTCAGGGGTCTCTGCCGGAGCCAGGCTGAGATTGCTTAAAAAGTGCAGGAAAATAAGAGGAAAATGAGTTCCGGGGCAGAGATGCGTTCGCGGGTTCCCTGCCCCGCCAGGAAAGCGGGGAGAGGCGTCAGTGAACACGAGAGCGGAGCCCTCGGTTCCTCCTGTGCCGTGTTCTGTGTAATTCACACGTGGAAACGTGAGAAAAGAATGAGCGATGGCTTTGAAACGTGAGCCCGTGCGGTCCCGGCTGGCTCGGCTGTGCAGAGAGTTGTTCCCATCCTCGCAGAATAATGAGATTAAGGCTTGGAAAGAGCATTTTTAACCCCGTGCACGCGATTTTTAAAAAGCCTTTAATGATGACAACGCTGCTTTTGATTTTAGAGCGTTTTTCTCCCTATTCCCTTTCTGTCCCGATTGTTCCCCCGATCCCTTCCCTCCTGCGCACCTCGCGTGTCCCTCCTGTCGCTCTGCTTTTCCTTCCATCCCAAGGAAGCTTCTCCCTAAAACTCCCGTCCCCTCACCTTAGGAAAGGGTTTCTCTCGCCACAAACAACAACAATTATAATAACAACAAAGAATCCAAAGAATTTCTATATTAAAAAGTGGCGAGGTCCCTGGTTGCTGGGTCCAGGTCTGAGTCTGTTTTCCTTGGAAATTGGGAGGAATGCTAAACGCCTCGTCTACCAGGGAGTAAATTGTGTGCGGAGCTCAAGGCACGGCTCCCAGGTTGCCCTTTCACCCCTTCACTTTATATGTTCCTCTTATTAAGGAGAAAAATGTTTCAATATGTTGGAATTTGGGGCAAAGCCGGGAAGGAGAGAAAGAGAATAGAGAATGGAAGAACATTTTCCAAATAGTTTTGGTAACCCTTCTGAGGGTTGCATTTAAAATTGATGTTGTACTAAAATCCCTGGAAGTTTTTGCCCAGGTTAGCGCAAAATATTGTCTGTGAAGGTTTCTGAGATGACAAAATGCACCAGGAACGTGACTCCGATGGGGAAAAACCATCCCTGGATTGAAGATGTGTTTCCTTTCCCTCCTGAACACGTTACTGTTTGATAGGCTCTTGTGAAATAGCTAAAAAGAGCTGGAGGTTTCGGCTTGCAGGCAGAAATGCGGAATTCTTTAACCAAAAGAATCGTTTGGAGCCGATTCCATCCCGCTCTCCCAGACGTGTGCATCTGCAGCGTGCTCCGTCATGCTTTGGGTTAACTCTTTTCTAGGTAAAAGTCAGGAAAGAAAACCTCAAAATAAGGACCGATGATTTAAAAACGGATATTTGAAACTTCCTTATTTTAAAAAGGGGATTTAAAGTAGCACTTGAGCTCCACTCAGCGTCTCTTTTCGGCTTGACTCCTCAGCAATACTTTTTTTAAAAAGTTGTGAANTTGTTTTCTCTTTTTCTTTTTTTGGTGTGTTGTTTAAAGTCGCTCATAGCGCCAGGAGGGCTCACGGGGCGAGGATGTCCCATGGCCACGAATAATCTGAGGGAACAGCTGGAATATTGATAAGGGGGGAAAACGGAAATCAAATGAAAAGTAGAGGGCAGAGAAGCAAGGGAAAGGAAAGCAAAGCACGTCCTGGAGCTGCGAGCAGCACAGAAGCCCCCTGAGGAAATGCCTGCTTGATGCAGCCTGTCTGGATGGGCTGGGAATTTTAACTTCAGCGCTGCTTTGGATCCAACAAGTTGAAATTTCTCTTCTCCTCGCGAAACTGCAGCGGCCAGGGCAGTGCTCCACAGCTGGGGGGGAGCTGGGGTTTGGTCTCAACCTGGATCTTTACAAACTGCTCTGCCACTGGCTGAGGGGAAAGGCTCTAAAAGGTGAGTCCTTTCAACCGTAGCAATAAGAATAAGCGGTTCTAAAAGTAGTTTAAGAGGCCTTTTTCTATCGCGGCTGACGCTGGCAGGGCGAGACGATTGATAAATAATCCGCTGCAGGCTCTTGAGAACCGGCTCCAAAATATGCAGATGTATTTATTTACATGCACAGGCGTAATTACAGCAGGGAGGTAAAGGAGGCGGGTGGGGGGAACGCTAATCAGGGGTAAAGAGGAGAGCGGGGAAAACCAATATGGGAATCCTTGACCCCAGAAAATTTACTGGCGAGGCAAAATTACCTTGTCCCTCCGCTCTGCCTGCCCCCACCCCCCGGCGCAAGTTCAGAAGCAAAAGAAACTGGAATGTGTTAGGAGGGAGAACGACAGGAAAAAAAAGAATTGTACTTATCAGAAACACATTGTCCGCTTTAGAGCCGCTTGCCCTCCCGTGCCAGCTGGACGGGCAATAAATACTTTAAAAATCAGTTAAAGGGGGGCTACGTGCAGATAGCGAGCTTTTATTTTCCAGTTGTTGAGCGGTGGGGTTTTTTTCTTGTTTTAATTTCTTTTTTTCCCTGAACTCCACGGATGGTTCCGCGACTCCAGGGGCCGGGGGTGTCCCCGGGCTCTGCGGGGTCTCAGCTCCAGCGGCCGGGCGGCCTCATTAACGCGGGTCTGTAATTAACCCGGGGCTGGCTCGGATCAGACCGGGACAAGCCGCGCTCAAGGCGCTCTCAGGACCCCACAGCTTTTCCTCAGGAGCTTGGAGAAAACCCCCAGCCCAACACCCGGGGTGCGCGGCTCCTGCGCATCCTCCCCGTCCCGCCGGGTCCTTTCCCTGCGGTAATTCCCGGCTCATCTCTGGCTCTTCCTTCCACCCGGGAAAGCGGCACAGAACCGCAGCAGGAGCGGCAGGGGATGTGTGTGCCGGTGCCTATGATTTTAACGATGCACTACTCACACTTGGCTAATTACACTTAGCTAATTGTTCCTGGCGCGTTCCAGAAGGGCTGCAGACCCCGAGAGGATCGGGGAGGACAAATAAATTCGGTTTGTCGGATGTTTTGGTGGCTGCGGATTTGTTTTCCCACACAGCATCACGTTTTGCACCATCGTTGTTAATCTCTGCGCCTCTGCAGTGACGATTTTGGGGGTTGGAGGCAGAAAACACCCTGTTCATCAGGAGCTCATCAAGGCTTAGGAGTACAGGAAAACAGATGGGGTGCCTTGAGTCTGAGACAAAGTCTGAGCAGGACCCGAGATAGAAACGGGATTGACAACCCTGAGAGTTCTTTTAATATTTGCAGCGACTCTTCCTTTCGGAGTATTTTTTAATTTATGGTTTAATTATTGTTGGTGAGGAAGGTTCCTTAAATCAGCCGGGGCCGGCGGGTTAATGGCTCGGGATGGTTTCAATGAGCCCGGAAAGGCAACTGCCCCTCACTCAGCCCAGGGAAACCTCGGGCTACGAGTCAATGGGGTTAACTAGGCTCGACATGAAAACACGAGTATTTCAGCTGGCTTTTAATTGTTGGCTAAGAAATTCAGTTAATCAAATGTCATACATTTCCCTCTGCTCTGGTCTAAAGTGAAGGCTCTTTTCCTGAGGAGGAGGGAGAATCCAAAGGAAAAACCAAACTGGTATTAAAAAAAGAGAAATAAACCCTGCTCTGGGAGTCTCTTACTTGATTTTAGTTACTGTGTTGATGTGGTTCTCTGTCCTTTAAAAGTAACACTTAAAACTTGCTCATTCCCCTCTATATTTTATTACCAATCTTCTTATTTAAACCAGGCTTTATTCCTTTATTTTTCTACATGCATATATATGACTGGGAGTATTTTTATGATTTATTTCAGGTCAAATTTAGGACCTTTAAATATATCTAATAAACAAGTAAGGATGTTTCAGACTGTACCAGACACTTCGTCTTACGTCAAGGTAAGACATGACAGCATCTTTAAACAGGTAATGTCAAAATTACAATCCTCCCAAATTCACAGTCATTTGTGTTGGTTGAAAATCTCATTCCCTTTCTTACTGAATTTAGTAGGGAAAAAAATCCCTTGATCTTCAGCGGGAGAGGGGTCAGAGACTGAAATATCAAATGTATCATTTTGGAAACGTGCAGGGATGAGTTAGAAGTTGTATCATCAGGGACAAACAATGAGTTCAAGTGGGTTTCTCTTTTACCCTGCATTGATGCTGGCTTTGCTGGGTTGTCCTGTGGTCAGGCTGGCTTAAACTCCAGTGTGGTCCTGCTTTGCTGCTCTGGAACCAGCACACCCGTGGGGCTGTGCTCTCAGTTACACCCAGATCTCTGTCACAGTGGCTCCTTCCATTTCCTTCCAACTTTCTGCTTTCCCAGCCCCCTTAGACCTGAGCCAGAGCTGAATCTCATTTCTCTTCTCTGCCGTGCCAGCTCCTGAGCTCGTGTGCAAGATGATCTGTGGAGTGGTGTGGTTTCTGAAAGGTCCATTTCAGAATGGATTTAGAGGGGGGAAATATTGAATGAGTTAAAGGCAAACATTTCTCAGCTGCTGAAGCCATGGATTGTCACACCAGGCAGTGCTGTGTGACACTGGGATTTCTTTCTGTGTTCCTGAAGTTCCTTTCTGTGCTTGAATGTTTCCATGCAATTTAGTGGGAAAATTAACTTCAGTTATTTTGTTTTTTAACTGATATTGCCAGATCTTGCACTTTAAATACTTGTTTACATTTATTTATTTATTTTAAGGAAAAAAATGGATCTTACAATGTATTTTGATGGGCCACTTCTGCCTCTTTCTTTTTTAAAGATTAAAACAAAAAAACCAAAGCAGGGTTGGCACAGCCCTGTCCCTTTATACCTCAGTTGAGCTCTATATTATATTTGACATCATAGAGGGGTTTTTTCACAACAGCTCCCAAGAATGTAAATAAACCAAGCCTGGGACATCTGGGTTACACGTTTGAGGCAAACCCTGCATGCAGCAGCACTTAGGGAAAATCTAAACCACAACCCTCTCCTGTCCCTGAAGAAACACAGGAGGGTGTTAACTACAGCTGGGTGCATAATTTGTAATGAATAATTTATTACAGGAATTTGGTCTCTCTTTTTTTCCTCCTTTCCCTCTCAATGATCTGTGCCCCGGGATTGCTGGGGATGAGCCACTGAATGATTCCTGTGAATAATCCCGAGGTCATGGCTCAGTTTGGGCACTGGTTGGGACAATCAGCAGTGGAAATGCAAGCTTGGGATGATCCCAGGTCATGTGGCATTGGCTGAGCTTGTGCAGCTGCTCCACATCACTACAAATCCAACCAGGAATGGGCAGGATTCCCCACTGAGCTGATATCCCCCAAAATCCCACTCCCATCTTGGTGTTTCAGGGAATGCTGGTGAGGTAATTTTGCTCAGTAAGTTTGCATAGCTCTGGACCAGGTTCTGGAACAACAGAAATTGTGGGAAACAGCTGAAATTCGAGTCTGGGGAAGGCAAATCCCCTCGGAGTTCAAGCACAAGAAGGTGTTCCCCAGTGTGGGACTGGCTGTGGCCAGCTGGAGTCGGGGGATGCAGGAAATGCCCCGGGATGCTCTGTCTGCAATGAGGAGAGGAAGGCCCTGTGACATCCTCTGCAGTGGTGTCACTGCCTTGGGCTGGGAGGCACATCCAGGGCTGCTCCTGTCAGGAGCAAAATTCCTTTGGGATCGTGGAAGTGAGCCCCAGGCCTGAAAAACTGAACACTGCAGCAGGACTGGGGAGCCTGTCCCTGGCTGTGTCAGGGCAGCCTCCTCAGGAAGTGCAGTCCTGCAGGAAAAGGGCTGGGACAGGGTTCCCTTCCCAGGAGTTTGTGCTGTATCCACCAGGCAGAGCTCCCCAGGGGGGACTCACAGTGTGGAGGGAGGCATGAGCTCTGGGTGCTGGACTCTGCCTCTGACACAGCCCCTCTTCCCCAGCTGATGGTGTTTTGGACAAGGATACTGTCTCTGCTGTTTTGTCTGCAGAGCTTCTCCCACACCAATGGCACCGGGGAAATGATTTGTTCCTGTGCTTAAAAACATCCACAGGATTTCAATGAAGTCTGACCCAAAATCCTCTGGAGACAAAGGAAATGTCTGCCACTGGCTCTCAGTGGTCTGGGCTGGGCAGCTCTGTCCCAGTGGCACCAAAAGGTCACCAAAAGGTGCCTGGGCAGCTCATCCAGAGCAGTTCATAAAGGTGGGAGTGTGGTGAAATTCAGGGAAGTTTGAACCTTAAACACACAGGTGAGGTCAGTCTCTGCCCCTCTGGGTTTGGTGGCAGCTTCCAGTGACCTAAATGCACCCAGAGGCAGCAGAGAGGCTCTGACAGTGCCTGGCTTATTCACAGAAGGGCTGGGATTGATGAATGTCCCAGGCAGTGGAAATGTGGCTGTGGATCCCCTCCCTGGAGCAGTGAGCTCCGTGCCCCAGAGCAGGGCACCTCCACCCTCTGCTGCTGCACCTTAGGGTGTGGCTGCAGCTCAGCAAGGGCCCACTGAGACCCCTCTGCCTTCCTGCCCTTCCTGCTGCCCAGCCTGACCTGGGAGGGCTTCCCATGCTCTGGGGAGCACAGAGTTTGAAAAGCAGAAGATTGAGAGATGAGTGAGTCCCAATTCCTCTCTCTTTCTGTGTCTATTCTGCTTATTATTATTATTATTCTGTTTATTATTATTATTTTTCATGTCTTTCCTTTTCCACAAAGCCTTATTTGCTGTCTTATGGAAGGGAGAAGTATTTTCTTTGTGACTTTTGTAGGATGTGTACACCCCCCCACCAGAAAAAGAGAGGTGGGGATTGATATTTTCTACAAATCCTCCCCAACAGATGGACAGTGTGCATCAGCTTCAGGTTTACTCTGTGGCTTGGGCAGAAAATGCCTCGTCCCTCTCAGCTGGAGCCCAGAGGGGGTGGCTGCAGGGTGTTCCAACACACCTCCAGGGTGTTCCACACACCTCCAGGGTGTTCCACAGGAATTCCAGCAGGAACAAATTCACCAAATATCCTGGGACACCTTCAGGCCACAGGGTTCTTGTCATGGCTTTCCAAAAGCAGGCTGAAGGGTGAGGTGAGGGAGCTGCAGGAGGCAGAGGAGGATTTCATCTCAAATGCTTTGTTTTAACAAGGATTTTTATGTGGAGTCACTTGGATTGGAGCGCAGCTTCTCAGTGCTGTAACCTCGATTTCCATCACAGCACAGAGGGGGCATCGAGAGCACTGACAGCAGATCCCATGGAGCTCCTGCCAGGGGAACCCAATCCCATAGAACTGACAGAGGAACCCAATCCCACAGAACTCCTGACATGAGAACCCAATCCCACAGAACTGACA
>VXBC01002703.1:740737-775388 GCA_013399945.1 Ploceus nigricollis | reverse complement strand
TCTTTTTTTTATTTTTTTATTTTATTTTGCTGAGCTGGGTAGAACGAAGTTGCAAACGGGCAGGAACTGAAACTGTCTCCCTTAGATTGCAGCTTGTGACAAGTGCACGGTTTGGAAAGGTCTCAAGAGAAGGGGGAGGGAAGGAGATGGGCAGGAAGGGAAAATAGAAAGAGGAAAGGAAGAGGGAATGAAAGGGTGAATGTCAGAAAGGAAGGGAGAAAGCAGGAGTGTTGAAAGCACAATATTTGGGAGGTATGGCTGGAATAAGACAGGTTTTCCCCTCCACCTCCTCTGATCTGTAGCAAAAGTAACCCGGGCCTCATTCAGGTTACATTTAATGCACCACAACTTTCTTTGATTTGTGGAGCCCTAAATATTGTGCAGTGAAAGTGCAGAAATTGCCCATCTGTGTCTTTGCTGTGGTGCACACGTGGACCTGCTTTTGTGCACAGCCCAGGAGCCCCCTGCCCCACCCCTGAGCAGAGCTGGGCCGTTCCCCTCTCCCCTGGAGCCCCGGGAGCTGCTCCTGTCCCCACTGCCCGGAGCTCTCCCCCCGGCTGCGGTTTGGGGATGAGGAACTGCAGCGCTCCGAGCTGGGCTCAGTCACGCTGGAGGCTGCGGCCAAAGGAGGAACTCGGCCACAGCCCAGGTCACTGGCCCGGGGCTGGGCCTGCCCTGGGGCTGCTCTGCAGCTGCTCTGCCCCTGCCCTGTGCCCTGCTAGTGCAGGAATCCTGACACTCTTGGGGCTGGGAGACACAGGATCCAGGGGTAGGATCCAGAGACAGGATCCAGGGACAGGATCTCCTCCTGGGCTCCTTTACATTCCAGGATCAGCAGCACTTTGCAGGTCCCTTGTCCTGTTTGTCCCCTCTTTCTGTGCCATGCACTGAGATCAGCGTTCCTGTCCTGCCCAAAGGATTAGCTGAGACTTCTTGTAAATTTTCATGCTGGGCAGAAAACTGTGGGATGGAGGGAGTGCCAGCCACCCACACAGACAGACTGGCTGCAGGGAAGAGTGAGACCCCCTTGCCTGGCTTCTCACGGGTGAAGGGCAGCACGAAGGGATGTGGCTTGAGATGCTGCAGTGCTTTTGGTGTGCTGAGCTCTGTATTTCACCTGTGCTGCAGGGTGGGTGTGACTCTGAGGGCACAGCAAGGCAAACCCCAGCACATCCAGAGCAAAGCAATTTAACAGCAACCGTGCCCTCAGCTCTGCTCTTCCATGGAGGCATCAATTTATCTCAGAGCTCTGCATTTGTGTCAGGAAAAATATGGCAGAAAGATGCACATCAGTGACTGGAGAGCAAGAAAAACACAGAGAAAGGTTCTTTCATCATCCACAGCAAGAACACGGGGTGGTCCCAGAAGAAATCTGAGTTCCAGTGTGGGGAAAGGCCAAACTCAGAAATATTCCTGTCCTTGGAGAGGACAACTGCTAGATTTGGGACAGGGCTGTGCCCTCCAGATAATTTTCTTCTTGAGCAATTTAAATTTGACAAGTGGCTGTATTTTTAAGCCTATGCAATGCTACTGCACAGACTAATTGTTTTAATTGAGCTGAAGCCTTTAACTGCAGGCTGGCAGATGCAGGGGTTTGGGTCCAGCCTACTTTGCACATCTCCCCCCTTGCCTGCAATCTCCAGTATGTGGCTTTGTCTTAGGTTGCATTACCAAGATAGGCTTGGACTTTCCTCTTCATCTTTTTATCAGAAAGGGTCTTCTTGATTACTCTCTGACTGCTGGTTTTACCTCCCTAGAGTAATTTACCTGCACACCTGCCCAGCTGCAGGTGAAGGGATAAATCCACTGGAGCCTTGAACTGTCCCAAGGGCTCAGAGCCATGCTGGGGACACAGGGCATGGGCAGGGAATAAATGTGGTTGGGATGATCCTTGTGGACATAGATCCCATGTGAACATTGTGTGCAAGGGTGAATTGAGTTGTCTTCAGGCTTTCAACCCAAACAGGGAATTCCATGGATATAAACATAAACCACAGGATCTGCTCAGGATTTTAAGTCATCATTCCCCACCATGCACTGACTGGCATCACATGTGACAGTGCTGAGCCAATGCAGCATAAAAATGAACACATTTGTGTTTATTCACAAAGGATTATTTATCTTGAAGAGAATCAGATCACCTGCTGAGAAGGTTGGTTTTTGCTGCATTCTCTAAATAATCTGTGTAATACCTGCCATGAGCAGAACTGGCTGGCTTGGGAAGTGCCCCCTGCAGCAGTGCTCAAAGAGCTCTGTGGAGGAAGAAGTGCAGGAAATCTGAGTTATTTCCACCTTCTGTTCATATTCTGTGAGCAGCACTGGCAGATGATGATGGGAGCCAGTGAAACTCCTGACTCTTGTGTTAGCACTAATTTTAAATAGTCAGTAACATTTTTATTGTGCCTCTAGACACTCAAATCCCATCTTCTTTGGGTTAACACCCCACTTCGACTGACTTACATTGTGTTTGGGGGACTTGGGTTTCATTGCCTCACAATAAATCAGAAAAGAGCACATCTCATCAACAGCAAGATGCTCATGCAGGGCCTTCCTCACAATAACAAATGGTGTGGTTTCAAACTGCTTTAATTGTTTCAGTTCCACTTTATGTGTGGAGAATAATTAAAGCAAATATACTTGCCAGAGCCTGCCTTTTAATGAAAAAAGCATATTTTGTGTGGCTCTTGCCTTCATTCCAGGAAAATAAAAATTTATGCTGATGTTGTGGCCATCAGAGAGCCCCTCTGAGGGACGTTCAGCGAGGATTTTGCATTATTTAAGTGGAAGACAACAGTGTCCTTGAATGGAGGACTCGTGTGTTGGCGTTGCCATAGCAAAGGGTGGGGCCGGGTTTTGGAGCAATCGCTGTCGTTTGTGAGCTGGAGGCGTTTGCTCTCCCTCTCAAACTTGGCCGTGGGGATCTCAGACTAAGAAAATGTTTCCTTTTTGAGCAATTTTAGTGTCTGTTTGGCTCTTTTTAATCACCCCGGCTTGGCCCCGGAGGGATGGCCTTTCCTGGCTAAAGGGTGTTGACTCCTGGGGCAAGGCTCCCTCCTATTCTCTACACTGGAAAAATAATAAATAAATCACAAAGATTTGAGGGACAACAACTTTCCATGTTGCTGTCCCTCAAAAGCAATTTGGAACAAAACCATCTGGAATTTCCTGGGCACAAACAGCAATATTCCCTCCTAAACTAATCCCTATTCAAAGATACTTATATTGCATAATAACTTCCTAACATCAAAAACCATTTAGAAAGATTTTATCAGGGGGATATTTTGATGCTGCTGATGAATTTTCTCCTCGAGATCTGTGTGCAAAGGGAAATCTCCTGCCCTAGCATGAACCTCCAGCCTCTGTGTCCTGCTGGGTGCTGCCAGCTCATAGTGCTCAGTGCTGACTCCCACTTGCCAGCAAACCTTGGAAAGCCTTTTCCAAGCCTGTAGTGTACTTTTTCCTGCTCAAAAAAGGATGATTTCTCTGAAGAAAACCTTTACCCAACGAAACAATGCATCTGCTTGGATTTGAAGCCCTTGGGGTTTCGCTGCGAGGCTTTGAGGAGGTGCTGAGAGCCTGGTGTAGTTTCTCTACACCTCCACAGGATGTGGTCACTCAAAGGAGTAGCAATGCGTGTCTTGAGGATTTCATGCTTTTATTTTAGTTATTGATTTTAATTCTGGGCTATTCCTTCTGTGAGATGGGGGAAGGAACAGCCTCTGTCCCTGCTCTCAGCATTTCTTGCCCTGGGAGTTCAGTGGGGTGCAGGATGCTGCTCCTTGCAGTGTCACCATCAGGAGCAGCACAGGGGAGGCTGTACCTCAGACTGAGCTCTTAGATGACACCCTGAGAAGTGAGATGTGCTGGGGGAAGGGCACTTGGAGCAAGGTTTGCAGGCAGCAGAGTTTATTTCCTTCAGGTCTGACCTTCCTGGACTTACAGGATCGTTTTCCTCTTGAGTTCAGCTCCCATCTGCTCTGAAGGGTCAGGTCTGGAACACATGAATGTACAGCCTCAGCACAGAGCATCTCCCTGCCTTTTTTTCCCCACAACCCTTTGGTGTTTGAGGTTCCTTTACAGCCTCTCATCAGCTGCCCTTGAAAACAAAAGTCTCTCTTTGTGCCTGAGTTCACCTGAGCACTTACAGAGAGACCCTGTGTCCCACCTCAGAGCAACATGCACCAGCAGGAGAATTAAAGGAGCCAAGGGAGCATTAACTTCAGGGTTTCAGGTATTTGTGGGTTTGCTGAACCCCTAAAGCTGCAGAAGCCTGGTGTGCATGGATGTGCCCCTAGAAGAAGCAGGTCTAACATATCCAGTTAAGTTCTACAACTTGGTTTGAAGCCAATTTGCACCAGAAATGTGAAATTCTCTTCAGATCTCTCACCTGAATTGGACAGCAGGTCTGTTTCCCTCCCTGTGCCTCTCCTGTGCTCTGGGGCACACCTGAACACAGGTGCCCCATGCATGTGAAGCTCTGGCATCTGAAAGGAGCTGCCTGAGGGCACCTCAGTGACACGGGGCCTGTCACACAGCCCTGGGCGAGGGCCAAGGACATTTTCTGAGACAACAAATACTTTCAGACAAGACTGTGGCCTCACATTTATAGCTGGGTTTGAAATACAGACTAAAACATCCCCCCAAATGTGGGTTTCTGCCTCCCTTGGGAATCATTTGTCTGAGGTGGAGCAGAGTTGGGCGTGCTGTGACACCTCAGCCACCTGGGCAGCCAGGGTGCCCTGGGCAGCCAGGGTGCCCTTACCACCCTTCCAGCTGTATGAACAGCACCATGTGTGACAGGACAGTGCCTGCTCTGCTCTGTTGAGTTCCAGGTATCAAAGCCTTCAAGATGTTGATGCATTTTCTGCTTGTTTTCTTCCTTCCTCTCATTACCAGGCCACATAATTACTGATGCGTATCTCCCCCGCCGGTAACACCCACCTGGAAACCTGGCTCTGGTGCTGAGCTTACCACAAACGGTGCCTCCCTCCTGCCCTCCTCCCCCACCTGAAGCTTTTCCTTCAGCCCGAGGCAGAGCCCCAAACCAAAGGGATGTGTAGCAGGAGGTTCAGGCTCTCCTGACAAACCTCTTGCTTCTCCAAACAGCACCAAAGGCAAAATTTGGGAATAACACCCTGACAAGGACCAGGGGAAAGAGAGGAAGAAGGTTCAGTCACACAGGGGTTGTGCAAAATTCCAGCCTTTGCTTCTTTTCAGGATGCTGTACAGAAAATAACCCTTCATGTGTGTTCAGCATTCTTTCTTTTCCTGATTTTTCACTAAAATCCAGTAAGGAGCACAGCCCAGGAGAGGAAGTGTCATGGATAAGCTTGCTGCTTTATTTGCATTTATCTCCTTGCTCTTCCACCATAGACCAACCCAGGACTCTAGCAGGGCTGTGAAGGAGTCAGAAACAATTAAAATAAATTAGAAAGCCTTAAGCCCAGCCTGCCAAAGCTGCACACCCAGGAGCTGAGCGTTACAATCCTTGTCAGTCATCCAGAGGCAGTGAAAAATAACCCAGTGGGCAGCAGAGCCTCTCATTACTCATCTGCTGATTCCTCATTCAGCAAAAAAACTGCCCTTCTTAATACTGCTGGTTTTGATCTGAGGGGAAGAGATAAATCAGCAAGAATACAGTTTTTTAAGTTGGTTGATGAGTGAAAGAAAGAAACTGGAGTAAGGTATGGTGGGGTCAGGGGAAGGTGTGGTGAGTTCAGGAAACCGACTTCTGTATGATGAGAAAATACTTATTTGAATGGCTTTTATAGCTGCTTTTCTTAAAAAAAAAAAAAAAAAAGAAGATAAGGAAAAGATTAGGAGAGGTTAAAATACTCTTTTTACAGCTAAATGCAGAATTTGGCTCTCTGGTTTCTTCTGAATATCTCTTCTTGTTGTTCCAAGCTTGATTGACTTATAACTGCATCTGAACCAACCTCACATCAGTTCCTTTTTATCAGCCAGAGTGAGACTTCCTGTGCTCCGCAGTCTGGTTTCCTGATGTGTTTCCTTTTTCCTTTTAACAGAACAAAGGAAACTGTAACTCCTCCGCTGCTCCTGTTCCCAATCTCCTTGGGACTGCACACACTCTCACCATCCAACCTTTGCCTTGTCTTTTCTCTGCCTGGAGCTCCAGTGCCCTCTTCATCTCTGCCAGCTGCAGAGGGACAAGAACTCGGTGCTATTGAAAGGAAACCACTGCCACTGGCAGCTTTTAGTAGCTAAAATGTAGTAAAGCAGGAAGGGAAACTCTTCACCCAAAGGCTCAGTGTGTCACTGCAGATACGGGATTTTTAATGTCCTGCTGAAGCAAATATCAAGTGTTGAGGTCTCAGTGATTTGCTCAGGCTGATGTTGTGAACTTTGATGCTTGAACCTGGGAATTTATGTCCTGAAATGTGTGGGCCACTGGTGGAAATGCTCCCCAAAAAGGTCACACATGCACAGTCACTGCTGTGGCACACACTGGAACTGGCAGCCCTGTATATGATATTTGAATTGGGATTATTTCCAAAGCACCACACTGAAGGGCAATTACCCTCCTCTTGCACTGGTTTTCCCTCAGCTGTGAGGGGCTGCAGCTCTCCTTCAGTCCTGCCATTCACGCAAGGAACAGCCTATAGCTGCAAAATCCAAATTTTGCCCTGCAGTGAGGATCCTTTTCCTTGGGAAAGCCCTTTTCCCCAGCTGTTCTGCTGAGATGCTCCATCCCTTTATAACCCCCATATCTCAGAGCTGAGGCTTTTTCTGCACAAAAATCCCAAGTTCTTGTTCACTTGACTGACAAGGACCCCTTGTTTTCCTGTTCAGACAGAGGAACACGAGCTCAGAGCAGGACTGAGTAGATGCCTATAAAAATCCTTCAAACACAACCAGAATCCACTGGACAAGTGTGGAGTTGATGTTAGTGCAGAGTTCAGAGCACAGCTGGGCCTGATTCCAAGGAATAGACCCAGGATATCTGCAAATTCCCACTGAAATCAGTGTAAAGAGTTCATGCTGAGGTTTTATCCATCCATTCATCCAGACACAGGAGCTCAGCAGGATTTCTGTGAATTCTGTGAATTCTGTGATGACAAAGGAGAAGGGAAATTGGGCTGTGCAGCCCCTTGGCCACCTGGCTGTGGAGGCACGGGGGATTTGCCAACTCAGCCTGCCCAGAGCAGGCAGCTGAAATCCAAGGCTCATTTGTTCAAGCCATCAGCACTCAGGAATGGCAGAATATGGAATAAGATTGGTGATTCTGGACTTGGCTGTTTCCTGGGTATGCCTGAACGTGTGTCTGTGGTGTGGAAGGGTGACCAGAGCAAGGCCCTGGTTACACCAGGCTGAGGCAGCAGGGGATTCCACCACATCCAGGGACAGGCAGGCAGAGTTTCCAGAGAATCCTGCTCACCCAAGACCAAGGAAGCAGTAGGAACTGCATTACTTTAATCCAGAAAAATAATTAATATCATTGCCCCCCTAGAGAACTGCCTTCTGCACATTTCTGTGCACTGCTTTCAGGTGTTCTCATGCACCTTTACAGTCAGAAATGTCATTTTTAATCAAATCACTTTGGGCTGCCCAGCAAAAGGCATCAGAAAATTATATCCCTACTGTAAAATCCAGGGGAAAATCAAGGAAGTTTTGCCTTTTCTGCTGTGTTCTGTTTATGGAACAATTTCTATACAGTATAATTCAATTTCCATAAAAACTCCATTGATTTAATCCCTATTAAATTCTGAGGATTTGTCTGTGAGGGTTGCGCTGCAGCTCAGCCTTTAGGACTGACTCCTGATTAGAACCAGAAGTTGTGGCTCTATGATTAATTCCCTGTATTATGGGAGTTGTCCCCAGAGGCTCCCATCAAGGAGAACCCTGGCACATAGATGGAATAAGAGCCCAAAATCCAAGCAGGCAAAGGGAAAAAGGAAAAACAACCAGGAGATGAAATGCAGGAAGCATCTGGTCATTCAGCAAGGCACCAGCAGAGATGCAAAGATTCTGTTCACAAGTTCCTGGCGTCAGAATTGCCCAGGGACTGGTGAATTTTAAACACCTTCCATGGTTTTACCACTGAAAATTCACCAGAGGCAGAAATGATTGATACAGTACAGGCCAAAAGGGGGACAGATCCCTTCAACATTGATCCCAAAAGCCTGAGAGCTGTTTTGAGAAGCTGCTGTGGATGTCTCCAAGGCCACTGAGGATCCAGAGGTCCTTCAGGGCCATTTTGCTGCATCAGGGACAGTTTTTCTGTCCATGACACTCCCAACCCAAAGCAGAATTCACATGACACAAGCCGTAACAGCCTTCCTTAATTAGATCTAATATGCCCATGTATATCTTTCCACAGCACAAATATTTATATTTAGCAGATATTTCTAAGCTCATCCATCTGACTTTGTTAGAACCAACCAAGCTGTAAAATAAGCACTCGCTGGAGTGATTTGTTAGGCCAGAAGTCTCAGTGTCATCCTGCAAATATTACCAAAATTGTCTTTAACAGCTCCAGTGACAGGAGAAGGAATGAGCCCCGGGGAGGGACAAAGAGCGCAGGTCCCTGGTCAGGGTCTGGGGTGCTTTGACCTGCACACATTTCTCCTGAATCTGTTTTTCTGCCAGACAAGTGTGTGTGCAAGTTTCCCATGTGTCACATTCTACCCCAGCAATGTGAATTCCCCCAGGACACTGGGATTGTGCTGGAGATCCCAGATGTCTGCAGAAGGCGAAGGGAGGGACACGATGGCTCCAGCTCCTGCCCTGCCCTGCCCTGCCCACCCTCATCCAGCCTCTGTGCCCAGCCTCCCAGGACACGGTTTTGTCCTGCACTCTGGGCTGCAGAAAGGGGAGCAGGAGCATGGGCAGGTCCAGGATGGAAAGTGTTCTTACCCACACAGGAACTGGACAGAGAAGATGCAGGACAGGACTTCCCTGTGGCACCTCTTGGGCCTTCCCTCTGTGCTGCTCCTGGCAGTGAGACTGGATCCTCTGGAGTGTGAGCAGAGTGTGCCAAGGCTGGGTAAAAACCTTACTCACATGCAGCCCCATAGGATCCTTTTCATGGCAGGAAAAGTGTGAATCCAATCTTAACTCCAAACCCAAATTCATTCCTGCCAGGGACATTTTCCGTCTGTCAGCATTGAAGTTGTGTCTCTCCCCTTTGCTGCTTTCCACAGGGCACCCCAAACCCAGCTCCACAGCTGCAGGAATGCTTTCCCAGAGCAGCAGGCAAAGGTTTCAACAAAGGGACAGAGTTCATCCCCTTCAGAAAGGGAAAGCAATGCCCTGAGGTTCAAGCTGGCTTGTGATAAATCCTCTGGATTTGCACCACGGCATGTGAGAGCAGACGTGCTCTCATCCTCGCAGGACACAGGCTGCTCAGTAATGGATGGAATAAACTTGCAGTTTGCTCCCTGCTCCTCAGTTTTGGTATTCTCCTATGTCATCTGTGCTGCAGGAAGGATGTAATTGTGGTTGGTCGTTAGTGTGAGGAATTATTTGTGCTGCAGCAGTGCCTGGAGACCAGTGTGGTCTCTGCTGTGTGTAACAGGAGAGTCCTCCTCAAAATTCCTGAACAGTGAAGAAAAGTTAAGGCACTTAATTTGAACTCCAGAGTGGGAGCAGTTCTAGGGCTCTGCTGTCAGACAAGACCAGATTCTGTCATTCCTTTCCCAAAATCTCCAAGGTTTCTGTAAATGATTTTCTTTCCACCCTCACTGCTCCCCATTGAACAGGACTTCCGTAACTTCTTCCTTCTGAGGTTTGGACACTTTCTTCTGACTTGGGGCTGGCATTTGCTCATGACTGATTCATGCCTTTCTCATGCCAGACACACTGCAGCACTTTCCCTTCCCAGGACTTCTGTCCCCAGAGCATTTACAGACCACTACCATACCTTCCTCTTGAATTTGCTGGGACAAACAAAACCCTTATGATCCCTTCACACCTTCCTTCTCCTGGTTATCCTTAGCCCTCAGCTGCACTTGATCCCATCTGGATTTGCGTTTTCTCAAAAAGTGGCACACACTGTTCCCAGGGCTTGGCTGGAAATGCCTCCTGATGCAATCCTGGGATTGGGATGCTTTGGCTTTTTTAGGTTCTGGTGAATCAGAAAAATCTCTGCTGTTAATTGATTCCAGCCTTTGTGTCAGCAGTGCCCAGCCTGGCTCAGTCAGTTGTGGTGCCACTGTAGGATCTCAGGCACTTCACCTCTCTCTACCCCAGCTTCTCCTCCGTGGGACTCAGTGAATCCTCTGTTCCCTCCCTGCCTGCTCTGCTCCGGTTGCAGCGATGCTGTCCCAAGTTGGGAATGACTTTGGCTCTGTTCAGGAGCAGCAGAGATCTCAGTGCAGGCCTGTCCTGCAGTGCCATGACATGGACAGAGAGATCAGTGGTCGTTCCCATCCTTGTCCTTCATTAACATCCCACATTCTGCCTGTCCTGGGAGATGGGTGTGGTTCCCAACCTTTGGGGTCCTGCACGTATTTGCAATGTGGCTTTGGAGAATGGCAGGAATGCTTTCCCACAGACCAAAGGCCATTCCAGAGGAGGAGGCAGGGTGTGAAGGCCTCCAGGTTTTCCAGGGGTTTGCAGCAAGTGCCCTGGAGGAGGAGGAGGCAGCAGAGTCCATGTGTGTGCCTGTGGAGCTGCTCCATGGATGCACACACACAGCACTGCCAGCGTTTCAGCAGGGCCTAAATGCCAGATGGCTTCTTGCATAAGCCAGACTTGATGTGTTTAAAAGCCAGCAGCCAGCATAGGCTCAGGACTCTGCTCTGGTTCTCTCTTACCATCCGTTTCTTACCCTAGTGCAGTGTGAGGTTCTGTTGTTTCAAAACTAACAGCTGCAGGCTTCCAAAAATAAAAAAGAATTCATTAATTAACATAACCCTAAGCCACAGAAACTCCACCTTTTGAGCAGCCCTTTGCTCACCACGTGCAGCTCCGTGCCAGGCTGGGGGAGCTCAGGTGGCCGGGCAAACCTTTGCAAATGTGGGATGTGGAAGGTGTGGGCACTCAGCAGAGAGGGGAAATGTGGATGGAACAGGGTAGCAGAGGAGCAGAGAGGGAGTTGGCTGTGCAGAGAAATCCCTCCAGGTCCTGACAGACCATTGTCCCAAGTGCCACCAAGGTCTCTCCTTACCCAGGTCATGACCTCAGCTGTTTTCAGGTCCTGAGGGCTCCATTCTGGTTGAGCTGAGCCTCCACAAGGTGTGTGCTGCTTTCACAGCCTCTCCTAGCACACAAGAACCCCTCTGTGGTCCTGTTACAGTTCCATCAGTGCCTCATGTCCTC
Source organism: Ploceus nigricollis (assembly GCA_013399945.1). Classification (NCBI taxonomy): domain Eukaryota; kingdom Metazoa; phylum Chordata; class Aves; order Passeriformes; family Ploceidae; genus Ploceus; species Ploceus nigricollis. Next base: position 764,108 of record VXBC01002703.1, on the reverse strand, counting down.
CCCAGGCTCCTCTCCCCCTGCCTGGGTGTTTGGGGTGCCCACAAAGGCAGCAGTGGGGGAGACAGGTGGGCACGTGCAGGGTTTGTGCACACTGGGCTCAAAGGATGGGCAATGCCCTGAGTAAACAAAGGGCTCTGGAGTGTCATCAGCTCAGGGATTAAAGGGATGTGCTCTCACCCTGTACAAACAGCAGGGTAAAGTGGTGGAGTTAAGCAAACAGCTGTAAAATGGCTCAGTCTCAGGTGATGCTAATTTCATACATCACAGAATCACTGCATGGGGTGGGTTGGGAGGGACCTTAAAAATCACCTTGTTCCACCCCCTGCTGTGGGCAGAGACACCTTCTGCTAGACCAGCTCCAAGCCTGGCCTTGGACCCTTCCAGGGATGGGGCAGCCACAGCTTCTCTGGGCAACCTGTGCCAAGGTCTCAAAATACGAATTTATGATCCAGGACACTTGACATTCATCCTTGGCTCTGCCAGTGACCTTTTGTGTAGCCTCAAGAAGCCACTGAACTCTCAGGCAGGCCTGCTCATTCCCTGTTTATCCCCTGCCTGCCCATCCTTGAGCTGTTTGGAATAGGAGCCATCCCCAGGGTGTATTTGCCCAGCACAAGCACAGGGGCAACTTGAGCATTACTCATCCTGGGCTGGGAGGGGAGAATTTCCCCAGGAATTGTGTCCAAGACCTGCCCTTGGATAATCACCTTCTGTTATGACTCAGTTAAAGGGTTATGGGGATAAGGATATTTCTAGAGGAGAAACATGTTCAGAAACCTGCCATTAGCTGTGACAAAGTTTTCTTAACATATGAGATCCTAATCAGACATCTATTATTTAGTGAGAAGATAAGGAGGTGAGATCTCTCAGCTGGTATCTGCTCTGCTCAGCAGATAACAATCAGCTCACATGGCCCTCTTTAAAAACTCTCAACTTCGGGTAGAATCAAACCCTGCCAGTGGAGTCTCCCTGGCTTTATTCCTCCTCCTTACCCAGAAACCCAGAGCAAATCATTAGAGGTTTCTGTGCCTTGATTTTCCTAATTGTAAAATAATAATGGGAAATGCTCTTCTAAGGTAAAGCTGAGAAGTGACAAATCTCCACAAAGAGTTTTGTAAGCCCTGGATAAAGAATGTGCAGGTGCCTGAAATGTCAGCAGAAAACCTCTCTGAAATCCAGTTCAAAGCAGCTGGATGCAAGAGCTGCAGTTTTGAAACTAGGAAAGAACTATTTATAGGACATAAAGTGTTCTGGTGCTTGTGAAACACAGAGAGAAACCGTCTGTGCTCTGCAGCCCTACAAGCTAAAGCAGTGCATTAACAGGGGCCTCGTGGGACACGCTGCACTGAGCTTGTGCAGCCCAAGCCCTTCAGGCCGAGCAGGGAGGGGGGGACACCTCCCACAGCGTCCAGAGCCCCGTGGGGTGGAGCTGGCATGGCCTGCTCAGTCCTCCCAGGACACTTCTCCTTCCAGCCCTGACAGTCAGAGATGCAAAGGCCACCTTAGCCAGGGGCTGCTCTTCTGGGGCAGAGAGGTGAGCGTGAGGTGTCTGGGATCACAGAAAATCCGTGCTCTGGTGATGTGGTGAGCAGAACCTGAGAGCAGCAGAGGAGCACAGCTCCCTTTGCTGTGCCTTGGCTCTCTCAGCGCTGTCATTGTTTGATTTTGGGCTGCTGGGACAGGTGCAAATCTGCTTCCAGATCACACCCGGCTACATGGCAGGCAAATTTTCCCAAGAGGCTACAAAAACAAGAAACAGCTCTTGTCTCTCAATGCTCCATAGAACTGGGGGCTCTTCTGCAGCACCTGACAGGGCCTTTCCTCCTCTGCTGCATCTTTGTGTCTGCCTGGACAGTCATTTAGCGAGTGCCATTTGTGCCGAGCTGATTCTTTAAAGACAAAGGGGTGAAAAAAACACACTTGAAATGAATTTTGGTTTTTGAGCAAGCTCAGAGCCTTGGTTGGGTACGGGGGCAGTGCAAGAGTGAGTGCAGGTGTGGGAGGCTGTTGCTTCATCACTCAGAGAGAAAGGATGCACAGGCTAAACAAAAAGATGCAGAAGGCAAATGAAAAGGTGCTGAAGTTATATAAAAAGATGCACAAGTTATACAAAAAGATGCACGAACTAAACAGAAAGATGCAGATCCTAAATAAAAATATGCACAAGCTAAATTAAAAGATGCCCAAGTTGTATAAAAAGATGCCTTGTTTAAATAAAAAGGTGAGCCAGGCAGGCAACCTGAAGCCTAGAGGACCTGGTCCCCTGATAAGGTCATTCACCTGCTCTTCTGGGCATGAATTAGTGTGTTTTAGAAAGGTGTTTATTATCTCACTAGGTCAAGGACATTTGTTAGTGCAGGAGCTGTGAAAGGTGCCATGAAGCCCAGGTTTCCTCCCTCTGGTTGTACCTCAGTGAAGTGAGGCAGAGTGGGATGAATTTCTGGAATATTAGGACATTCAGGAATATTCTTTGCACATAAACAGCAGGAGCTTCAATTGTTACCTTAGTGAAGGAAATGAGGACAGCCTGGAATTTGTGGGTTTTTATGGACAGTAACATTGCAGATTCAATGAAACCTCTGCACCTCCCAAAGGCACAGAGGGCAGCCCTGGGATGAGGCTGGAGTGCATTCCCTGTTTGCCAGAAGAGCCTGAGGAACGTGAGGAGCTGGTGGGAGCCATCAGGCAGGTGACAGCAGCCACCTGGCCCCTGCAGCCACTGCTCCCCTGTCACCAAGCTGGGCCCACCACAAACCCCAGGTGTGATGGGAGTGCCCGGGCCAGAGGTGATGGGTTTTGGACACCACATGGCCAGGGAGGCTCTGGGAAATCAGGGAACTCAGAAGAGAAGCCGGAAAAGGGACAGTGCTGCAGAAGGATGGAAAGAGGGACGCTGGGTGACATGGCAGTGCTGCTGCCAGCTCTTATGGGATTTGGTTTTCATCTGGAAAGCCTGAATTATGCTCCAACTGCAGAAGTATATCACCTTTTATTTAACAGAACTAAATTTCTTAAGATTGCAGGGAAGAGCTTGAAATGATACCCTAATAAGTTTGAAAAACCAGTTATAAATACAATTCCATGTTCAATTAAGGTTATGTTCAATTAAAGCATGGGACTGAATTCCATGTTCAATTAAGGTTATGTTCAGTTAAAGTATGGGACTGGAAAGCCCCTCATGGCTTGCTGTGTGCATCCTACTAAGGCTCATCAGCACCTGCCATGAATAAAAGTGTAAAAACCAACAGCAGGATGGCTTTAGGAGTCTAATTTTAGTCTGTGAGTGATGAGCTGGCAAGGGAGGGTCAGGTAGAACCTGGGGGGTCAGGGATGGACAAGGATGACTTTATAAAGGAGATCTGAGAGGACCCAAAGCAGACACACCTCGGGGAGCCTCGAGCCCCCTAATTTGTAGGACGAAGGAAGAAGCCCTGGGGCAGAGCACGGGGCCAGCGTTAGTCCTGCCTCAGCCGTCACTCCGGCAGGGATGGGAGCTCTGACAGGTACGAGCTCATCACTTCAAAATTAAACCTGGCAAAGCCCCAGCAAAAGCCTTTCTGGGAGAGGAGGTCAGGTTGTTCTGCCCCCCCGGCAGCCCGTTCGGTCCCTATTCTTGCCTCTCTCCCACAGACGATGAAAGGAGCGGAGGTCGGAGCATGTTTATTAATTCGGGATGACAATAGGACACCTGGACCAGCACCTGTCAGAATAGGATGCAAATGAGCCCGGGGAGCTGCCCGTGCTCCTGCAGCCCTAATGAAGCACTAATAGCACTGATAATGCCTCGCACGGCATTCACGGGGCATTGGCTCAATTGCAGTAATTAATGCGCCCATCCCGAGCCGCAGCTCCCATTCACGGGCACTTCCTGAAGCTTTGCTCTCGCTGTTTGGTTTTAAACACACAAACCCGGGACTTATTATATTTGCAAACAATGGCCTCGTGGAGATGCTCTGATTTACTGCAGAGATAGAGGGGGATGATCTTTGAAAGCCTAAATTAAAGCAGGATTTCCTTCTGTTTTCTCAAAGGAAAGGTTAACATTTGCTAATAACTGTCACAGGCTGCAAACGGTCTCAGTGTCATATGATGGATTTTTCTGATTGCTTTTAATCAAGGTTTTCAGATATCATGGGGTGTAAACAGAGAAATGAGCTGAGCGCTGGTGAGTTGAACAAACCTCAAGAGATGTGACTCAGATAAGGAAGAACTGTTCTGACACTGAAGTAATAGCAGGTTCTTTGCTGCTCGAGTTCCACTTTTTATCATTATTATTTTAGCGTTCCCCATTCCATATCTGTGGCCGAGATAAACTGCTCGGCAGGGATGGACACGTGCTTGCAAAGGCTGTGTGGGAGGGTGGAGGGCTCTTTACCCCACAGAGATATTAAATTGCTGCCCTATCTACTTCATCTCCCATATTTGGGGGGTTTTTTGTCTCTTCAGGGATTACTTTAATCCAGGAACAGCTCCTGAAAAGTCTCTTTACATGTTCGAATCAGAGAGAGATAGCAAAGGTGAGGCTGGGGATATGGAGATGATCTGTCCATGAAAATTATTACTTCTTGTTGGATGCCTTCCCTTGAAAAAGGGATAAATGGGGAGGTGTTTCAATACCCCAGGACACAGAAATGATCCCCCAAGAGAATTGCAGGAAAGGAGGAGTCTGTGCTGCAGAGCTGAGCTCTGATAAAAGGCATTTTGTGCCACCAGTTTCTTTGTTAATAGGACCCAAAATGTGAGAAGAACTTTTGTGTGGCTGCAGCAGGGCCTGCATTTCTCAGCGACTCAGGACACGGGCGTGTAAGAGGTTGTTTTCCTCTCGTGCCATCTCGGGGGCATTTGCAAACCTGCAGAAACCAAGTTTTGGGCCAAGCCCGGTGGTACCAGGGCTCACTGGGAGAGGGGGGTGTGGGGAACTCCTGGTGCTCAGCAAAACTGGAAAAGTTCAAGGAAAGCCGACGGGGATGAGGGAGTTTGGAAGGAGCACATGGGGTGAAGTGCATGCAAACCTCCAGCTGACACAAGCTGTGTCCTCTCCCACGAAAAGCTTCATCATAATCTGTGCAAACATCACTTCAGGATAAACACAATCCTGCTATAAATACCCCCGGCCATTTCCTGTTGTTCTTTCTGCAGCTTGCACAGGGTTTGTGTCTGGCTGAGGGTGTGACTGAATCCACAGAGTCACACACATGTCCCCTGCTCTGTGCTCCAGTGAAAATGGCTTTTTCTGCTTAAAATCAGCCTCTCTGGGGTTTGTGCCACTGAGCTGAATGTTCATCCTTAATGAACCAGGAATATTCTTTATGGAAGGAATTCAGGGCAGCAAAATGGTAAAATCTCCTGCTATTGAGATGAGTTGACTTGAATGTCTTGAATGTCTATATGCACTTAATTACAGTTGAATTAATTACACTTCATGGCTTAATTACACTTTAATATACACTTCCCATGCGTGGAAATGTCCCAGGTTGGATGGGGCTTGGAGTAACCTGGGGTAGCAGAAGGTGTCCCTGCCCATGGGGTGGAACGAGATGATTTTTAAGGTCTCCCAACTCAAACCATTCAGGGATCCTATGCCATGGTTTGTCACATTCATCCACATTTCCATCCCAAGTTATTTCAATTTATACCCATTCTTAATTTTGATTGTCAAAGGAAATCGAGCACATTAAAACCTGAATTGAGAGAAGCAGAAATGCAAACTCCTCCTGCCTTGTTTTATGCCTGATATTTACTGAATTTTGTGTTTTAAGTGGATTTGTTATTTTGGTGAAAATGGAAAGTCACACTCCCATCTGCTTGTTAATCGCAGAAATACCTCAAGGAGAAAGGAAACAAACTGAGGGGAGGGCTCTGGATCCTCATCTATGAATTAAGTCTTTAGAGAACCAGACTGAAAGTTCCTGCAAGTACAGAATTCTTAACTCAGCAATTTCATTCAAACCACTAATTTTGTTTTTTAATTTTTTTTTTAAAAAGTTTTGGCAATGTCCCTTTTGCTAAACAGAATGAGCTGAAAGCCTGGGTTATAAATTCTTGGCTTAGGCTTTCTACCCAAATAGAGCTAAAAACTTAGGGTCATACATTAAAGATAACTTGGGCACATGCATAGAAGATACCGTGCTGTTTGAGTCTTTAAAAGTTCCTTCCCAAAATTAAAAACAAACTCAGATTTATGTTGCCCAGAGTTATTAAGCTTGGGTCTGTCTTTGTGGTTGGTTCTAATCAGGGGATCAATCCCATCTTTATGAAACTACAGAAATTATAAATTGTTCCTTCAGTTTATATGAGAAAATGGGAAGGGAATTTTTCGGATCATGGACAGACTGGAACTGCCTCACTGGGGAAGGAACCAGGGCCCAACTGATCCCTTTGCTCCTGTCCACAAAATCAGGCAGGAATGCTCAGAAGCAGAATATTCTTTTAAAAGATCATTGTAAAGCAGTTTCCCTGTGAGTGCAAGTCAGTGGGGCAGAGTGGGTGTGTGCAATGGAGCTGTTTGCTGTGAGAGGCAAGCAAGGAAATGGGAATTGCAGGCAAGGCTGGGGAGAAAAGGCCTAATGAATGAAACAGAGACAGAATGTTCTGTCCCTGCTCTGGCTGGTTGAGACTTTACCTCCGTGCTATTTTATATGAGCTGAGTGAAGGCACAGAGTAGGATTTGAGAAGATTTAAATGAAGGATAAAATGTATTTGCTTGCCTGATTCAGATTTTCCCCTTCAAAGATGCCCCTGAAGAAAACCCCTTGTTTACACATCCCACTGTGGCTCAGCACCTGAGGCAGTGCCCTGGGAGCCCAAATCCTTGTGCTCTCAGCCGATTTTGCTGCAGTTGTGCTGTGTGACCCCCAGTGAGTGACGTCCTTGGGCCTCCTCTGACTGTGTGTTACAGAAAACTTGTTCAGAGATGAGAAAAGCATCATGAAATCTGCCCCTAAAGGTGACCCTGAGTGTGAAAGAGAGAGGCAGGCAATATTTTGACATATTTAACAATCCCCACCAACATTTTTCCTTGATGACACTGAAAAGGTTGTTTCCCTGGTTAACCCTGAGGTCCCCTGGCATTCCCAAACATGTTCTGTCTGGGGTGACATGGAGAAGGAGGAGGGGACAGTAAAACATCAGTGATTACATCACTGTAAGATATGTTAAATGATCTGCCCATGATCTCCTCAGCCTCTGCTTCCCCAAACCTACATTTATCTGTGTAATTAAAATGTGACCAATAGAAGCTTTTGCTCCACCAGCTTCTCCTGGGAGCTGACTCCTATTTCCAACCTATTCCTCCCCACATCCCTGGCAGTGCCCAAGGCCAGGTTGGACAGGGCTTGGAGCAGCCTGGGATAGTGGAAGGTGTCCCTGCCCATGGCAGGGGTGGGACTGGATGGGCTTTAAGGACCTTCCAGCCCAAACCCCGCTGTGACTCTGCAATTCTCATTTTGAAGTGCCTTACCCATTGTAGTAGCTCCATCAGGTGTTTTGTCAGCAAGTCCCCAACCAGGCCCTGGGTCTTTTCAAAGCTTTGTTCCTTGTGAGAGACTGATTTTTTTACTGACAACCCTATAAACATCATCTGAAGCAATGTTTGGGATCTCTTTGTTGCCCCCATGGAAGAGAAATTCCATCATCACTCTCACCTGAGACCCCCAGGAAGAAGCAGGGCAGCTCCCAGGGAGGCACTGCTGAATTGCTGAAATCTCACTCCTAGAGGATGCTGATGAACAAGGTGACTGTAAGACCTGCCATGACCTTCTCAACCAGGGAGAACCTGTGCCTTCAAAGGGGCCCCACTGAGCTCCCTGAGTGCTGAGGACTGGGAGGAAAATCAGACCCCCAGAAAACTCAGCCCAGGTTTGCAAGAGCTGCTCAGAGCAGCCTGTGCCAGGTATCCCAGGAAGATCCACTTTTCCTTTGGAGGTCTCTTTGAGACCTCCATTGTCCTGCCAGAATAAGAATCTGACGTAGTTTGAGTCACCATGATATCAAAATGCCAAATGTTAGTGATATTGAGGTACCTGTGCAGTCAAATGGCATCAGCCAGAGCCAAAAGCAAAATAGATTTTCTTAAATTATTTCTAAGCATCCAAGTGCTTCTTTAGTGTTTGTATAAAGTATTAAAAATATAATTAAAAGTCTACAGACTCCAACTGCTTGGCTATTGGAAGTTTTCCAGGACAGATGCTGTGTGGGTTGGAATCATTCTTGCATTCACACAAAGCACACAAATGCACAAAGAGTTGCAGGGAAGGTTGGATCACACATCACCCCAAAGGCAAAGACAGAGCTCTCAGTGGCTGTACTGGCATGGGCAGCCTTAATTTGGCTCTGTCCCCAAAGGCTGTGACAGAATTCACTGTGTTTGTAGCAGGGACAGATACAGGAGATTCCTGTGAGAGACAGTCTGACCTTTTCCTACGTGGTGTCTTTTCCTCAGAAAGATACAAATGGATCCAAGCTCTCCTGTTCCCTGGAAAGGCTGAGTTCTGACAGGCTGCCCTACTTGGTGCCTTCTCAGGTTTTTCAAGTCTTCCTTTGAAACTCCACTTTAGTTGGAAACCAATTGCAGTATTTTAAGGACACTGGAAAGGTTAAAACTGCAATGAACAACTCAGAATATCCAAAGCAAACTTTGGTTAATTTAAGGTGGAATTTTCTGGATAATTGTTTTGACCTTCTGTCCAACATTAGGATTGAAAATTTTCCCCCAGCCTCCAGATTTTTTTCAGGAAACAACAAGGATCTCCCACCACATTCTGGACTTTTCCATCCTTTACCCCATGGCCTTGACACCCTTTTTACCCTTCATTTTACACAGAAAACTTTGGCTAGAGCTGAACAAACAACTTTACTGCCGAGATGGTAAATGAGCCCCCATTTCCCAAATGTCACTGTAGTACTGAAACCACGGGACCATCTTGCGGTCACTTCCTAGCCATTTCCTGCTTGCTTGAAAGCTGAGGAAATGAGGTATGCTGAGGTGTGAACTCTGTTTGTTTGTAGGGGGAGAGCACTAAGAGACAGAGATACAGCCCATGACCAAGGTGCTGGGCTCAGAAAAGAGAAAAAAAACCCTAAGAGCCCATTCCCAAGGCATTTACAAATGAATGTTAAACACTGCACCTGGATTAACCTGCAGGGACTGCCTGACACTCTCAGCCAGGGCAGAACATGGCCTTGGCTTAGGACTCTGCCAAGGTGGCCTCAATTGATTTTCTTTGGGTTTAAGCCTTCAGTTTCACAAAAATCAGGAATGGGTCTTTGAGGGATGGTTGCTTGTTGGTTTGGTCTGGTTTGGTTTGGTTTGGTCTGGCTTGGTTTGGTCTGGTTTGGTTTGGTTCGGTCTGGTTTGGTTTGGTTTGGTCTAGTTCAGTTTGGTTTGGTCTGGTTCAGTTTGGTTCAGTTTAGTTTGGTCTGGTCTGGTTTGGTCTGGTCTGGTTCAGTTTGGTTGGGTTGGGTTTGGTTTGGTCTGGTTTGGTTTGGTTCAGTTCAGTTTGGTCTGGTTTGGTCTGGTCTGGTTCAGTCTGGTCTGGTTCGGTTTGGTTCGGTCTGGTTGGGCTGGGTTTGGTTTGGTTTGCTCTGCAGTGCTCCCATTCTCCTGCCAAGACAAGAGCAGGGCCATCCCTGGCTGTGGCCCAGCCACAGGGACAGTGTGAGATGCCAGCCCCGGGACCGGCACAGATCAGGCCACGAAGGAATTCCTCGGGCTGGGACAGCCCCGTCTCCGCCACGCCTTGGAGAAGCCGGGCTGATACCAATTGTTTTAATGCTCTTTAATCCCAGCTTGAACTGCCAGCTCTGGTCAATCCCAGCTTGAACAGCCAGCTCTGGGTTCTCCCTCGAGCCCTGCGGGCAGAGCTGGGTCTCTGCAGGGTGGCTGCTGCTCACTGCAGGCAGGGCTGGGAGGCAAGCTGGGTTATTAGCAGGGAAAGCTGATTGATTTATGAGAGCAGAAGTCTCCTGCTCTCTCCTGCACAGGTTATTCTCCAAATGCAAACTCTCCTTCACTTCACACACACAAAGTGGCCGAGTGCTGTGTTATGAATGGGCCCCTTTGTTACGCTGGGCCCGACACCACAGACTGTTTAGTTCATGTCTGTGCTTTAGCAAAGGAGGACAGGGTCTGCAAGACAGATGTGCCCTTTAATTGCAGGGAAATATTAGAAGATCGTTAAGCCGTTTCTGACAGGGCTTTCCTCTGGCTCAGGGAATGGGGAGCTGTTTCGGGAAGGCCAAGGAGCAGCCCTGTCTTGCCAGCCCTACAAACAGGACCTTGTCCTGCTCCCTCACCCCAACACTAAACAAAACCAGAGGAGGTTCACTCAGAAGCCCCACTTTGCTGCCAAAGCTGCAGAGCTACATCTCAGAGAGAGCTCTGCTTACACTGCATCTGATAAAAGGCTTTTCAACACAGCTCAGGGGACTTGCCCTGCTGGAGATAAGCGCAGCGCTATCAGCTCTGCTGAGAACATGGAGATGTGCCGAGGTTCTGCTTCTTATTTGTGTTACTGAGCCCAGGCTGAGTGTAAGAAACTCTCCAGCAAAAGGAAGACACGCTGCAGTCAGCTCAGAAAACACCCCAAAGTACAGGGGGGAAAGGCAGATCCGCTGCTCTATAGGAGAGAGAGCTTTGGGGGTGGTCTGGGGCTTAGCCTTGGTTTAGTTACACTGACACAATGACTTGAAGCAGTGTTTGGGTGCTTTGTGTTGGTTCCCATGCTGCGAAATTACTGGAACAGCCTCATCTGTGTCTGCAGGGCACCCCTGAGATGGTGGCTTTGTTTTTTGGGATCATTGCTGTGACAGAACTTGACAGCCTCTACTTCAGGTATCAACTCACAGCTAATGATTTTCATTTAACAGCAAAATAAACCAGGAGAAACCCATCACACTGATTGTACAGGTGGGGATCTGCTGAGGGATAACGTGAATCCCACAGAGGTCTGAGCAGAGGTCTTGGGGATGGCAGAAACCTGCAGAATCAGCCCCAAGCTGGCCCCTGGGGACAGTGTGAAAGAGAAGGAGAAGGATGCAGAGCTGAGTGACCTGGCCAAAGCCACAGCACTGAGTGGGCTCCAGGCTGGGATTTGCCTCCTGGCAGCCCTGGCTCCCAGCCCCTCCAAAACTCACCAGAAGCCTCTGCTGCAGCTCTTGTCTGCCCTCCCTGCAGCAGAACATCCAAAATCCCTGCCAGGGGCTCACGCACGGACCCTGCTGCACCAGACATTGGATCTCCCAGGTGTGGAAAACTATCTCTGGGCACACACTTGGACCATTCTATGATTCTGGGACTTCTTGAGGTGCTAAGGGACCTCATTTATCTGAGCCTGGCTCAAAGCTCTTCTCAGTACCACACTGATAAAGCCAACAGCCTTTCTGTTAATGGTCACTGATAAGAAATTTTGGAGAGGGTTTTTTGCTCAGTCTCAGAGGAAAGTCAGTTTTGCTTTGTCTATCAATCCTACCCCTGGGATAACACTTGGCTGTTCTGTGGCCTCCTTCTCCAAGGACAAGGGATTTACAAAATCTGAGCTGTTTGGGAGGCTGCATCACGCAGACAGGGAAACTGAGGCATGGGGACATTAATACAGCTGTGAAAGAGCACTTTTTTCATTTTTACTCTCACATCTGCTGTTGGGTGAGCCAGAAGCCAGTATGCACTGCCTGATTCTTGTAGATTCTTGCTGATTCAAGCCTGGTTCTTGTAGGTGTAACACCAGAGAAGGCCTTGGATGTGTTTATTTAGTGGGAATGTTTGTCCTCAGCAAGAGCTTCACTACATTTATGCAGCAGAGGCTCTTTCCCTGCTGCAGCTCCCTGGAACTGCTGGTGGGGTGGTCTTTGCTCTGCCATGTTTGATATCAGGAGGAGGAACAGCACCTTGTCGACTCCTTTTTGTATGGCAATGTAAACTTTGGTTTCCAGCCCAGATGCCAGGATGGGATTCAGCCTTTTTGTCCAAGAAGTAGGATGATGTGATCAGGTGTGATGGCAAACCCTGAATCCCAGGACCTTCCTCTTGCACCAAAGTTAAAACATCAGTGTTCCTTTGTAAAGAAATCAAAAGCCCCTGGGAATTTTCACTGGTGTAAACTGGGTTTTCCTGTTCAAATATCTCAATGGAGATTGACAAAGAAAATATCTCCATGTAATCCTGCCGAGCTGTTTTCCTTGGAATGCCACGGGCAGGCTTGTTCACAAAATCTCTGCTTTTGCTATAGGCGTAGGCAGAAACAATCCCCTCACTGGAGCCACAGGGGCTGGGCTCAGTGCACAAGGAAAACACAGATCCGTGCCATCCCAGCAGGGTGGCAGCCCTCAGCTCCTCTGCCAGGGTCAGCAGAGCAGCTGGAGTGTGGGTCAGGAGCCAGCAGAGGCTGGAGTGCTGCACAAGGGCACCCGAGTGTGCCCAGGGGCAGGGAAATGCAAATCTGGGGCAATAACGATATTTTAGAGGGATTTATGGCACTGTGGCTCCCAACACCTGTAAATGAAAGTGTGATTTGTGTGACTTCAGGCTCTTTGGGAATCTCTCCATCAGGACCTGTCCATCCCAGTCAGAGCCCTTTGTCTGGTGCAGAGGCAGAGATCAGACTCCCGGTGCTGGATCAGGAGCATGCATGTGCTCCTTGGGGAACCAACAGGTTCCTGTGAGTCCTGGACCACCTCCCCCCTCTCCTCTTATCTCTGGGCTCTGTGTGATGCAAGCCCTGGCCCAGCCCAAGGAACCTGCTCTGGGCTCAAACCCCGAGTCTGCACTCTGGGTATCTCGGGCACCCAGAGCCTGAGCTCAGATTTAACCCAAACCTGGCTCAGGACTCAGGACACAAATAGACTCAAGCCCTCACACTGGAAAACCCAAGCCACATCTCATTTTGGATTCAGCTGCAGGATTGTGTTGGACTTGTGTTTGCCCCCATAGAGTGTCCAGACCTTCACTATGCACTGTAGGTGTCAGTGATGGATTATTCCTTATACTTCCTTTTAGCTGAGCATTCCCTCGAGAGCTGCTGAGGTGCTCCAGGCTCCTGGCCCAGGGAGCAGCGCAGGCTGTGCTCACTCCTGGAGATGCTGCTGGGATCCTTTCATGCTGTTGTTTTTCCTCAGTCTGGGATAAGTCATCTCGGGCTGCAGGAGCTTGTTTTGTTCTCTGCGGATGGAAACAAAACAGCCCCCGATGGCCGCTTCCTGATGGGCTTCCTGCGATTGTGCAGGGAATGGTGTCAGGGAACAAAACAGGATACGGCACAGGCTTGTGAATGTAACGGGGACAATGGTATCAAAGTGGAATAAAAATAATGAATGGGCACTGCTGGAGCCTTGAGTCACAACCTGAAATATTTGTGTCTCCCAAAGCTGCCACCTCCCACCTCTTGAATTCCTGGGAGAACGCTCTTTTTACAGTTTCCAGTGCTTTGGCAGTAGGAACCCAAAGAGAAGAGATAAGGTTTCATGGTTTGCACCTATTCCTTCGTGCTTTTAAGACTCTGCTTTCTGTCCTTTTCCCAGGCAGCCTGAGAGGAAGCCCAGAGATGGGACAAACCTTCTCTCATAACAAACCTCCAGTATTTTTGGGTTTCTCCATTTGTCGTTTTCCTTTCTAGGGCAAATCATTTATATTGAAAAGCTTCAATTTATCTCTGCATGTTGGAAACAAAACCAGCAGGATTGTCACAGTCTCAGCTTCTGACATGAGTAAAAATACCCCACAGAAGCTCAGCTTTGAGGGACAAGGTGACACCACTGCAATGGCAGATGCAGCTCGGGGTGAGCTCAGCTCTCCTGACACAAAGTGCTGGGTCAGTCTGCAAAGTCCTGATGGAATACTGGCCACTGGAAGAGCCTCTGGCAGCACATCAAGGCGAGGGGCTGGGCACTGGGTGCTCCAGGACAGGGCTGAGGTCAGCACAGCATTTCTGCATTTGTGCTCCGGGATTCTTGGGGTTTGTCTGTGAGCCAGACTCTGAAACTATCTTGCAGTTTCCCTCTCTGTTTCTTCAGCAGAGAAGACCATAAAAATGCTACAATAATATTTACTGAAGGGTGCATGTTCCCAGTTAGGTCCATGTGTCTCTGTTTACAAACACATCTGCTCAGAGCAAGGCAATTATTTTAAAAGCATGAGGGGACAAAGAAATGAAAGGAAAAGGAAGGTGAGCTAAAGCTGGGAGGATTTGAGTGCTCAGCCCTGGGAAGCAATCACCCAACAGTGCCAGTCTCAGTGAGAAGGGGATACAGCTTTGGAGGAGAAAAGCCGTGGACAGAGAAGAGTGGAGATACAAGCACGGGAAAGTGACTGAGGGGAGTTTTAATACCTGGCAAAGGCTGATTGATTTTCTGGGAACATGACATGGCTTGGAAAAGATCTTGTGAGATCATACAGTCCTTGGCCTGAGCAGGGTCAGGCTGGTTAATCCCTAGAGGTGAATCCTTTTGTGTTCTGTGTCACTTCAGGCTCCTAGGAAAATCTCCCGCTCAGGACAGCTCAGGACTGTCCATCCCAGTCAGAGCCATTCTCTGGCTTTTATCAGATACCAGATTTCCAGTGATTCAGTGAAATCACCTCCAAGATAAGAAACCTGGCCCAAGCCATGCCAAAGGTAAAGCTTCCAGCACTCAGGACAGGTTTCACTCTGGCCTCATCCTGAATTGTCTCATGTGTCCTGGTTGGCAGAACCAGGCAGGGAACAGAAGCCAGGGAATTCTCTGGGAAGGGCAGCCAGAAGCTGTGCTTTGTCCCAGCAGACACACACCTCATCCCAGGGTCAGTCCCAGCAGGGGGGGAGCACTGGGGAGGGCAGGAGTGTTTGGGGAGCTCCTTGTCCACAGCCCAGGGATGGGATGAGCCAGCTGGGGACTGACAGGGCTGCTCCTACTCCAGGCACAGCTGCTCATGTTCCAAGGGAAGAGCTGCAGCATGCTCCAGGATTTCAGGGTGATGGGGATGGGACGGTCCCTCCAGCCTCAGCTTTCACCACATTTACTTTCCAGAGGTTGAGGGGCCACAGAGATCATTTGGGCAGGTTCTTTTTAAATTCTACCTCCATTCCTGGGCCTGTGCTGAGAGGCTTCTCCTGGGGATTTCCCACAGTTCCAGGCCTGGTTTAAGCCTCCTTATCATTATGCTCAATGCAGCAACTTGCTGGGAAAGAGAAACTGTCACCTGGTTATTCCCAGTTGGCTGGAAACAAACCAAAATAGGCCCTGAAACCATTAATGTGAAGTCTAGACAGAGGAAAAAAAAGTCTTTGGTCCAGATCCTATAAAAGTGTGCCTGAAGTAAAGTGCTTTTCTGAGAAGTGAAGTACAGAAGAATGATTTATATTTTTATCCTTTTTGAGTCTGCTTTTGGGGATCTTGAGATGAAAATAATAGAGCATTGATTTTAGCAGCCTTCTTTTACCCACTTGATACAAAATTTCATGGAAATAGTGAGCATAAAAATAACCCCCAAAAGGTAAAGAATATGTATTTTTTTCCTTCTGAGGAGTTTTGCCAAATCATTTTGCCCCAGTTTCGAGCTAATTTCAGCATGATTTTGGTGGTTTTCAGTGTTTTTGCTGTTTCTGCTGCTTTTACTCCTGCTTTGTTTCCCCCTAACATGAGTTACCACGTTATAGTTTCCCATTCATTTGAATTGTGAAGGAACTTTGGTATTCCAAGGCTGCCAAGCTACCCTTGGATGGAATAGCCTGGGTGGAAAGAGAAGGAAAGGGGAGGAAAGGGAAGAAAAGGCAGCCTGGGCAAAGTGGGTGGCTCTCTGTCCAGGCCACTGTCCTGCTCTGTGGCTCTGAGCAAGTCTCCAGTGCAGACTGGGGCAAAATCCTGCAGTGTGGAATGCCCTAAAATTATTAAATGAAGCCTCTATTTTATACCAACAAAAATCCTCAGATCTGCAGAGGCTTGGACACAGTGTTAAATGTTTACTGCCATCTTAACCCTGAGTGCTGCTGCAGCAGGGAAAGGGGCTTGGAGTAGCCTGGGATAGGGGAAAGTGTCCCTGCCCTTGGCAGGAGGTGGAACAGGAGGAGCTTTAAGGTCCCTTCCAAGTCAAACCATTCCATGATTCTGTGACAGCAGCCTGCATCTTGTCCCATCCCTCCTGGGGCAGGGCCAGCTCTGGGCAGGGATTCCAGCAGCTGGGATGACCCAGCCCCACCAGCAGGAGAGCTCAGTGGGGAAATGCTGTGAGCAGCACAGTGGGGGACAGTGGGCAGTGCTGCAGGTGGGTACCAGGGGGAAGAACAGGGCACCTTGAAGTGACAGCTCTCATCCTGCTGGACTCACCAGGGGGATGATGGATCTCCAGCTGCAGCCAGGAAATGCTCCTAAGCAGGACTTCAGTGAATTGTGAAGGGTACAAGACTGGATTGTGGTTGTTGGCAATCAAATGTTCATTATTACAGTTTTCTAGGGGGAGTTCTGGGGAGTCCCTGCCCCAATCACATCCTCTAAGGAAGATGGAATAGCAGGAGCAAACCTCAGGAAAAGTGGTCTGGAAAAGCTGCAGAGGCAATTCTTGGTTTGACTGGGAGCAAGGGAAGAGTGGATATCTGAGAGTGTGTCCAAAGGATTGCTGTGTGTGTCCCAGGGGCAGCACTGGCCAGGGCTCAGAGCCCCACAGTGTGCACAGTACAGGGCAACAGAGGAGGGGAAGGCAGGGAGAGGGGAATGCTCCCTAAAGGTGATGCCAAAGATCAAGGGCAGGGATGAGAACACTCTGTCTTCCAATCCAGTGCCAATCCACCCTAATGTGCTGCCCCACGATCACCACAGACCCTGCTCCTTTTTGAATTTCTTATTTGAGTCATTTTCTTGTAAGTCTGATGTTATCTCTGTGCTTATGAGATGCTGGCAGCAGAAATGCTGACTTGTAACACTGCAGTGCCAAAGTAATCTCTACTCCAGGGCTGCTCCTCGGTGCAAACCCTGGGCCGTGTGTGGGGCTGCTGGACCTTGGATTTTGGTGTTTTACATCATTAGGTCTGGGCTCTTCAGGTCTGTGTTGGCAACATTCTCTTTACAAAAATATTTCAGGAGTGATTTTCTCACAGGACCAGGAGTGGTGAAGTTTTGGGGAGGGGGCAAAAGGAAAGGAAACAGACACGTCTCTAGCAGTGGAGTCACCTCTCCATGGCACAATGGTTCAGGTACTCAGCACTGTCTTCTCGTCTAAGGCAGCCTTTGTGGAGGAGGATGAAGCTTTGATCTGTAGCAATGCCTTTTAAATGTGGTTATGGCCAGAAAAGTGAATGTAGAGAACTAAAAGTTGATATTCAGTGAAATCTCATTGCATACACATGGAATAACCTCTGTTATTTGGGACACCTGAGGTGACAGCATTGACTACTCACCTCACCAGCCCTTGTTCCCCTGGCCTTTCTCCTGTCTCAAATGTCCTGTTCAACTCATTAACTAAGTGAAACCTTTGCTAAAGTGTGCGTGGCATCTCCCTTTGCAAGGAGATCAGGAAACCTTGATTGAAGCACTGGTGGCTTGTCAGCCCTTGCAGAATGTCAGATTGGCTGTTCCTGCCCTCAGGGCCACAGCCAAACTGTGCCTCCCGCTGTCCCCCTCACACCTGGGACCTGGGTCAGGATGGCTCATCCAAATAAAGGCAAACCTGATAACTCACTCTCTTACAGCTGGAAACTGCTGTATAAATAAGAGGCACACAGGATTCCTGCCTGAGGGATGCAGGAGTGTGTGCCAGCTCCTCCTTTGGGGCAGTCACTGGTGGGCTGCCCTGGAAGGGCTGGGGCTGGGCTGCCCAGGGACAAGCTGTGAGCTGCCACAGCAACATTTATGCCAGGAATGTGATTAAAACCTGGAAAAACTGAGGCCAGCCTATTCCCAGAGGCACTATAATGTAACATATGTGCCAGAGGAGCACACATAGCCCCTGTCTCAGCCTCAGGCTGGCCGGCCCGAGGCCACAGGCCGAGGCAGCGCCGTGGGGGGACCTGGCAGGCTGTGCCCCGTCTGGGCAGGCTGTATTGGCATCTGGACACCTCGGAGCACTTTCCCAGTCTCCAAACACTGAGCAGCTCTCGATTCTCGGGAGAGGAGCTTGGTGTTCCATGGAGCTGCTGCTCTCTGCCTCAGGCAATCCCCTCTGAGCAGGCTGGGCCGGGCCGGCTCTGTCTGGGGAGCTGAGCCCACAGCGGGCACAGGGAGGGCTGTGCACGTCCCCACAGCCGGGGCCGAGCCCTGGCCCCTTCCAGGAGAGCTAGCCCGAGTCCCAGGCAGCCCTGGCCTTACCCAGGGGTTCCCACCAGCAAGGGCTGCCTGCTGCTTGCCCCATGTTTTTTCTGTGAGCTGGATGTGGGCACAGGGCTGAGCTGGTGGCAGCGGGGCTGGCTCAGTGCCACCCGACCTGCCTTGCATGTCACCAGCACTGCTCGTGCTGTGCCCCTGAGCTGAGCAGATGTCACCAGCCCTATCTCTCCTCATCTGCCGGGGTGGCTTAGCCCCAGGGGGCTGAGCCTTTGTGCTGCCACCAGCTCCGGTTTAGCTCAAAGCACTCCTGCCCCAGGAGCTGCCAAGAGCAGCCGGAGCATTTGGATTTCTCCTCCTGTTTTCAGGATGGAACTGTTCATGCAGCACAAGGCAGAGCTTGGTCCCAGTGCCCCAGTGAGGTTATTGCTGTCCCAGTTAACACCAGTTGCATGCAGGCAGGTCTGAGCAGCCACTTTGTCTTTCAAGGAAGATCCTTATCTGAGGAGTGTACTTGCTTGTATACGTAAAGTTGTACTTTGTGCAGCCCCAGGGTCTTGGTCCAGGGTTATTCTGTGGGGTGTTGATAAGTTTGGGGGTTTTTGGGACAGCCAGAGAGATCCCTGCTTCCAATTCCTTTACCACCAGAAAATTTCTTCAGAAGAAAAATGGCTTTAGGCAGAACAAGCAGCCTGGAATTAAGAGTGCCTGACTAAGCTTGAATTCCGAAGAGCCCTCCAACCTCTGCCTTGCCAGAGGTTGCATTGCATTACCTGCTGAATTGCCAGTAAAAATCTTGTGATCAACCTCTCACACTGATTTTGTGGGATAACTCTCATTATTGTTATTTTCCCAGATATTGTTTCCCTAAAACAAAAATGAATTTCATGTATGTTTTTAGAGTATGTTTTTAGACTGGAAATCTCCAAACCCAAACATACAGAATCTTTATGTGATGAATTTGCAGTGGTACTCACATTTCCCTTGTCTCTGCCCAGCTGAGACTGGGTCTAGAGGGCCCTAAGCCAGTCCAGCAGCCCAGTGTGGGGTTCACCCACCACCTCAGGTAGGAAACCTGACACTTTCTGTACTTCGAGGAAGTAGAAGCCTGCAGAAAATGTGTCATTGGGAACCCCTGCCTGGGGTGAATCCTGACCTCAGTGAGTCAGAGGAGCAGCAAATCCTGATCTCTGATGGGAAGGCTTTGCTCCCCTTTAAGACTGAACCATCTCTTGTTCTTGTACCTTCCTGCACAGGCAAAGTTTGCAGCCTGGAGATAATGCCAGCCCTTTGAGGGGTTTCTGACACAATTCACACCAATCCTTCCCAGGGACACCTTCCACTCCCTCCCTTACTCTAAAGCTGAAAAAGGGAGGGGTATTTTTGAAAGCACCAAGGAAAAAGCTTCAGGAAAGGTTGAACACAGCATGAGCTCCTTTCACCAGCCACCACTGGACAATGTGGGCTAAAACTCCTTTTTGCTGTTCAGTGGCTGTAATGAGTGTGAGAGGTTGACCACAAAGTGCAGCAAATGCTGGAACTCCAGCAGGATTTATGCAGATGTTTGAGGGTTTCTCTGAATTCAAGCTTAGCCAGGCCCACTCCAATTCTAGGCCACTTCAGCTTGTTTGGGTTTGTTACATGATCTGAGATCAGAGATAGAAATGTTCTGGTTTTTGTAGGCCTGACTCTCTTTAAGTGGGTTAACTTGAGGGGGATTTTTGTGTTTACCCAGCAGACTCTGAATTACTGATTTTTTTTTGTGACAATATCATAAGCCTGGTGGTATCTGAATTGTGCTTAGATCCTCCTGTCCTTCCAGGAGCTGCACTTCTCTAAGCTTCCAGAATTTCTCTTTCCCTCCCTGGTTAGGGAAGAATTTACAAAACAAACCTCTGAAACAACTACTTGGGGAAAGGGGGTGGGGAGAGAGCAATAAATTATTATTTTTAGAAGCTCCCTGTTGAGGCTGTGCCCTGTGAATGTTGAGCACGGGGGGTTAGCACAAACCAGGTTTCAGCTGTGTGTTCAGTGAGCCTCTGCAGCCCATACACCACTGCTGGGTGGCTTTTGAGCACTAAGTGCCCAGGGTAGGTGAGTCTGTAGCTTTGTTTTGGAGTCTGCTCCATCAGCTCAGATGAAAGGGGGGGGCTGCTTTGAGTGCGGGAGGTTCCTCCTTCAGTTTCTGCCCTGCCACTCATAAAGGCAGCTGTGTTGTGTGTGGTTAGCTGAGCTCTCTCCAGAGCAGGCAGCCCTTGCCAGATGCACTTTGAGTCAGGCAGGGCTGTGCCAAAGCCATCAGGAGCCCAGCACTCCTCGCTTGGAAAACCCAAGCACATCCACACAAGGAAATTGATAGCCAGAACTTTTTGTCAATATTTGGAGTTTCAGCAAGGGGGAAAATTTTAAAAAGAAAAAAAAGGATAACGATTTCCTGTTTTCAAGCATTTCTAGAAATGCACAGTTGGGTAACACACCAGCCCTTCACTTCCCACAAAATAAACAAAAAGCGTAAAGTAATGCATTTTTTCCCCCACCACAAACACCCATAACTGTGACCTGCTCTGGCTGCTTCTCCTTCAGCAGCAACCTCAAAACACAAACAGCACACAAACCCTCCGAAAGGAGACGTAGAGACCTTCACATGCCACTCCAGAGGTGCTCCCACTACACACCAGTTGGCTCTGGAGCAGCAGTGCAGCAGGTGGGCAGGTCGGTCACTGGCACTGGGGCTGAAGCTGCTCACAGTGAGCATTGGGGTGACACAGCCTCTGTGAGGTGACACAGCCCCCGTGAGGTGACAGCCCCAGCAGCTCCTCTGCTGTTTGCAGAGCTCCAGTGAACCTGAACGCTGCTCCCACCCAAAGACAGCAGCCAGCAAAGCAGGGCAGAGCAGAGCAGAGTAAGCCCTGGTTTGCATAGGGGCTCCTGGACCCCAAAGGCTCTGATTGCCCCTGGCAGGGGGAAATGGCAGGCAGCAAAGCAGAGCAGAGCAAGCCCTGGTTTGCATAGGGGATCCTGGACCCCGGGCTCTTGCTCCTCGGGCAGGTGGCAGTGGCAGCCAGCGCAGGGCAGCTGTGGGGCCCTGCAGGTGCTCCCAGCTCAGAGGGAGAACCAGAGGGCAGTTCCTGCTTTAGTCATGGCTCTGAGGGCTGGTTCTGTCTCTCCCCAGGAGGCTCTGTCGGTGGTGAGCGACGACCAGTCCCTGTTCGACCCCACGTACGGCGCGGCCGCGCAGCTCCCCAAGGACATGACGGCCTCTGGCAGCCCCGACTTCGGGCAGCCCCACAAGATCAACCCCGTGCCCCCCCAGCAGGAGTGGATCAACCAGCCCGTGAGGGTCAGTGTCAAACGGGAGTACGACCACATGAACGGATCCAGGTAAGGAAAGAGCCTTTCCACACTTACAGAGTCTTAATCACGGAATCACAGAATGTCCCGGCTGGGAGGGACCCGCAGGGATCATTGAACCCAGCTCCTGAATCCAAACCCCGAGCCCGAACAAAGGCAAAGCACACACTGTCCATTTGAGCTCTTGTCCTGCACATCAGCAGACCTCTCTGTGCAGGACCATGTCCCACTCTCCTGCAGTTCCTTCTTTTGTGACTCATTTTTAACAGCCTGAGCACCCTGCTTGTGCAGTCCTGCAGGATGTGTCCCTCCCAGTCTCCATGGACACTTCACGGACTGGGCATGAGACTGCCAGGGCAGAGCTCGTGCTGCAAATGCTGTTGTAAATCCCACATTTCACCTCTGAGTTCAGCGCCCCATGGCTGTGCCATGTTTCCAGGGGCTCACAGAGGGAGCATGCAGCAATAATCGGAGTTTCTGCCAGTGAAGCACTGAAAGCTGCACTGCTGGGCTGCCAGGGCTTCCCTGAAGGACACTTTTTAGTTATGCTCTACCAGGGCATAAGCAACCTTCTGGAAATGGAAAGCTTTTTGATGTCCCAAGCGCATCAAGTGAAATACAGGTTGGATATTAGGAAAAGGTTTTTTTACAGAAAGGGTGATAAAGTTCTGGAATGGCTGCCCGGGGAGGTGGTGGGGTCACCATCCCTGGATGTGTTTAAAACAAGCCTGGATGTGGCACTGGGTGCCAGGGTTTAGCTGAGGTGTTGGGGCTGGGTTGGACTCAATGACCTTGAAGGTCTCTTCCAACCTGGGGATTCTGAGAATTCTGTGAGTTCTGTGAATTCTGTGAATTCTGTGATTCTGTGGAGAAGGAGAAGACTGAGGTTCTTTATGGAAGTCTGCGAGGTGGAACAAAACCAAGAGCCTGTGCCTCTTGGAGTTCTAGATGCCGAGAATTTTAGACTTTCTGTGCTAACAGACTCTGACTCCCAGANCTGTGAATTCTGTGATTCTGTGGAGAAGGAGAAGACTGAGGTTCTTTATGGAAGTCTGCGAGGTGGAACAAAACCAAGAGCCTGTGCCTCTTGGAGTTCTAGATGCTGAGAATTTTAGACTTTCTGTGCTAACAGACTCTGACTCCCAGAAGAGCACTGCATTTNGCCTGGGGATGGTGTAACCTGCCCAGCTCACAGCCAAAGGACAGCCCAGCCCCTGTCATTTGTACTTGGAGGTGAATCATTTCCCTGGTCAATGGGAAATTGAAAGGCTTGAAAACGTTTTGTTAATGGATTCTTCACTTCTTTTCTGCTAAGGCTGGGATTAAATCATGAGATGGTGTTTTTTGTTTGGACTCAGATATTTATTAGTTTTTTCCTATATTACAGTCTCACGAGCTGTGAGTTCTACAGTACTTAAACAAGGTAAAAGATGGCCCCGTATCCCNCAAAGAATTCAGGAATTATTGGAGAAGGTTCATTGTGTGAACCCCCACAGGGTGCCTGGGGATGGTGTAACCTGCCCAGCTCACAGCCAAAGGACAGCCCAGCCCCTGTCATTTGTACTTGGAGGTGAATCATTTCCCTGGTCAATGGGAAATTGAAAGGCTTGAAAACGTTTTGTTAATGGATTCTTCACTTCTTTTCTGCTAAGGCTGGGATTAAATCATGAGATGGTGTTTTTTGTTTGGACTCAGATATTTATTAGTTTTTTCCTATATTACAGTCTCACGAGCTGTGAGTTCTACAGTACTTAAACAAGGTAAAAGATGGCCCCGTATCCCTCTCTACAAGGTCTTCTAA
>VXBC01002703.1:728543-740725 GCA_013399945.1 Ploceus nigricollis | reverse complement strand
TGCTCCATATCTATTGCTATATTCTAAACCCTTAAACTCTAAGTTTTCCACCCTGTGATATCACACACTTCTATTCAAACTCCACACCCACAATCCCAGTTCTACCATTCCATTTTGGAATCTTCTCCATGGCCTCAGGTCAATGCAGTGCTCTCCTGGGGGGTCAGTGCCTGTCAGCACAGAAAGTCTGAAATTCTCAGCAGCCAGGACTCCAACATTTTGTTATAGCAGCCCAGGTGGCCCCTTTTAGAAACATTACTCCAAGTCCACAGCCTGGAAACAAATTTCACCTTCTTGAACATAATTTTTAAGTGTAAACATTTCAATTTCTTTTTCAATTTTAAATATAGATATAATACAGATACACTTTTGGTCTTTAGCAAAAGCTTTTAGAGTTCACGTTAATTTTAAATGTGATTTGAATGGCTAAGTCACAAACATCTCTGCATTTGTAGTGTTTCATGGTGAAACTCTCAAGGGTTTTTCTACTTTAGGGTGAGTTTAGCAGCACATTTTCCTGCTTTCTGAGAACAGAGCAGAGCACAGAGTTGGAAACAGAAAGCAGCCTTACACCTTCAGCCCTCTACAGAGAGACGATGCTGTTAAAGACATCAAACAGCAGCATGGTGTTTTTTCCTCGTGAGTGTACAGTAGATGCTGATTTTGCCCTCAGATAAAGGCCTTTGTGGCAGTTGCTCTCTCGTGGGGAACATTTGCAGGCTGAACTCCATCTCACTCTGATTGTACCTCAGGAGCATTTATTGATTCCATGAAAACCCCATGGGTATTTGCACTGTGTTCCCAGTCTCAGAACTGGGGTGAAACGTGGGAAAATGAGTTATTTCCTGAAAAAGCATAACACAGAGAGAAGGATGGATCTTGCAAGTGCCTGGAGTTTTGATAATCATGAGGGTCCTTTGGCTACCAAGGATGGTTTTGTCAGGAAAAGGAGGAAGGAGCCTTTGTAGCATTGCCAGGCTGCCCAAATCAAGGCTGGGGCTTGGACCAACCTGGGGTAGTGGAGGTGTCCCTGTCCATGGCAGGGGATGGGATGGGATGAGATGGGATGGGATGGGATGGGATGAGCTTTAAGGTCCCTCCCAGGGATGGGATGGGATGGGATGGGATGGGATGGGATGAGCTTTAAGGTCCCTCCCAATCCAAACCATCCTGGGATTCTGTTGTTGCTGCAGTTGCTCACACCCCCAGTGCCAGACCCATGCACATAGAGGGGTTCCTCCCTTTCCACTCCTCTCTCCCAGGGAAATGTGTCAGGGAAGAGGAGCCCTCCACATCCCCTGAGCTGCCATAAACCACACGTGTCTGTGCCCTGCAGGTCCTGTAAGCACAGGCTCTGTATCATCCTGAGTGTGTCCCTACTTGTACACCCAAATTGTCCGAGTGTTCCATGTGCTCTGGAATGAAATGTCCTGGGCTGTCCTTTCGTGGTGATTCCTGTGTACTCATTTCCTCCTCTGCTCAGAAAAAAGGGACAAACTGATTCATGAACAGCTGTAGGAGCCCTGGGAGCCATGGAAAAGGTCCTTGGAGTGTGTTGGTTCTGGGCAAAGAGGAAATCCTTCATTACAGACTTGCTCAAGACTCCAAGGTTCTTGGACATAAAAGTATGTGCTCAGTGTCCCTAAAGAGAGGGAACCCCCTGTCAGGAGAGAAGAAAAGGCTGCTGTGAATGTCAAGGCCATGCACTGCCAGAGCTCCCACCCTGCCTCTGGATAACTCCTTAGCATGGGAGCTCCAGGGCACCCAGGACAGGAGAACATTCTCTCCATCCTCCATCCCCTCGTCCCTGCCCTGCATGTCCATCCCAGTCCGTGGCGATGGACTGGGCCACTCCAATCACTCATTCCCCTGCCCATCAGCTGCCTGGCCAACCCCACACACGTGTGAGTGCCAATCCCAGCCCCAATGCCAATGCCAACCCCAATCCCAACCCCAGTGCCAACCCCAATGCTAATCCCAATGCCAATGCCAATCCCAACCCCAATGCTAATCCCAATGCCAATGCCAATCCCAATCGCAATGCCAGTGCCAATGCAGATCCCAACCCCAATGCTAATCCCAATGCCAGTGCCAATCCCAATGCCAATGCCAATGCCAATGCAAATCCCAACCCCAATGCTAATCCCAATGCCAATGCCAATGCCAATGCCAATGCCAATGCAAATCCCAACCCCAATGCTAATCCCAATGCCAATGCCAACCCCAACGCCAATCCCGATCCCAATCCCAGTCCCAATCCCAATCCCATCTAACTCCAGCTGCAGGCTGAAGAACACTCAGTGTCCCTCTGGCTCTGCCTCTCTTGTTCTCAAGTGTGCTCTCCCCGTGCTGCAGCTGCCTCCAGCAGGACCAGCCTGGGCTGTGCTGTCACCTGGGTGGGAGTGCTGCGGGGCTGGGGGTTGTGTGCTCTGCCAGGGACAGCTCCAGGGACTGCCAGTGCCGGGGGACAGCAGGGACAATGCCCAGGTTTGCTCTTTGCCTCAGACCAGGAGCAGGGCTGAGGGTGTGATGAGGGTTTGGTCCTCAGCAGGGTGGCAGAAGAGTCTTTGAAGGACCACTCCAAGTGTTAAACAACATGGAAAGCCCACCCAGCTTTCTACCCCATGGCAGGATCCCCTGGTTTACCCTCAAACTGGAAAGAATTTTCCAGATAAGTGCATCCTAACTGTCTGTAGGGGATGCTCAGGCAGGCATCAATGTTTTAGGGGAAAAGATGGGAATTCTGTATTATTGCAACATTCAGATGTAGAAATTTCATGAACTCCTCTACTGTTATCGGATCCTGAGGCAGGTTATGGCCTCAAAATCTGCCCTTGCCCTCAGACAGCACCTTGCTTAGAGCAAAACCCATTTAAAATTATATTTAAAAACCAAAACAAAATAAAAAAAATTTCACATTTGAAATTTTTCTGAATAAAGGAGGAGGATTATTTAGAGGAATGCTGGGTAGAGTTTAAGCCAATTTACAACCAATGTTAATAATAAAGTTTTCCTTATATTTGACATAAATTCAAAATGAATTCCAGATCTTGGCTGTATTTACTGAGCTTCCCCGAATCTGTATTTGCAGCTAAACTCAGTGGGTGATTTAAAAAAAAATTACAAAATGTGTCTGATCTTCAAATGTGAAAGAAAGTTCTCCTGTGCTGATGGATGTGGGCAAAATTCCCTGGGCAATCCCAGCTGTGGCATGGATTTTGTCCAGCTGAAATAATGAAATTTGGAAATGCTTTGGAGCTGTTCTGCAGAGACATCCCAGAGAAGATGTGGCTGCCCTGGATCCTGGAAATGTCCAAGGCCAGGCTGGCCAGGGCTTGGAGCCCCCTGGGATAACGGGAGGAGTTCCTGCCCATGGCAGGGATGGGACTGGATGGGCTTGAAGGGTCCTGCCAGTCCAAACCCCTCCGCAGTTCTGTGATTTGATGTTTCTCTTGCTCCAGAACATGAAAACACCGCCAAGGTTCGGGGCCCACAAGGTGTTCGTGCCCCGGGGGCTGTGTCAGCCCAAGGCAAGGGGGGCTGCTCTGGTGCCTGCAGGGATGGGCTCCGCGCGGAGCCGCGTGTGAGCCCTCTAGTGGGATTTGCCGGCTCCTTCTGCCCCAGCATCTCCCTCCTGTCTGCCTTTACCTGGCTGGGACAAACAAGCCGAACTTTGCTATCCTTTTGGCAGTTCTGCAGCCTCTTTCAGTGGAGTTTCCCTCCTCCCGAGGCATTCCTGAGAGCAGGGTTGAAGCGCAGGCAGATGCAAGTTTGAAGGAGCTGGCTGTTCCCTCTGTAAGAGGGGACCACAGGCAGAACCCCGGTGTCTGTTCTTCCTTCCTTCACTCAGCAATAACAACAACAAATTAAAATGGAGCTCTACACCAAAAAGCAGCAAATTTAAAAAGAAAAGAGGAGTGGAAGAAAGGAGGAATGAAAGGATAGGAAAAGAGGGATAGAAAGGAGGAAATATTCCCCTGAGTCAGGTTCAGTAATTCCTGAAATCCGTTATTTTGCTCTTTCAAGCAGAAGTCAAAGGTGGTTCCTAGACAGAGACCTGGGACAGTGATTGTTTTATTTCCACACCTCTGGAGCCCAGGCTGGAGCTGTACAGAGGATTTACTGGTCAGTGCCACGCGAGCTGCTTGTCCATTTTGGCCAGTCCAGGAAAAGCTTTCCCAGACAAAAGATGCAAACCCTTGGCATCCTCAGAGAGAGCTGCTGGAACAAGGAGCCTCTGGACAGTGGGAATGAGTTGTGCTTCCTGTTCCTTGGACCCTGCCCTGCCACAGGAACTGTGCTCTGGAGAGCTCGTGAAACCAGCCTGTGCCCATTTACCTGTGGGCATCCACAGCCGGAGCAAATCCAGCATGGAGAGCACTGCAGCATCTGGGAAAAGCCAGGGATTGATCTGGCAGCTGAAATGCCCTGGCACAAACCCTTTCAAATGATGAGGGAGTATTTCTATGAATCCCAGCCTACCTGTGGGTGATGCATGAGCTGAGGAAGGAGCGACATTCCATGAATTCATCCATGGCTCACAGCTCCCCGCTCTCCTCTGACACTGTTGTTGTTCCCCAGGCTGAATCCTCCCCTGTGTGGCCACAACTACACCCCCCTCCTGCTGGGGTAAATCCCTCACCTGGGCCAGGGCAGGGCAGGGGCTGCAGGGGTGATTCAGACTGGCAGAAGTGTCTCAATTCCCAAGAAAAGGCTGTGTTTGGTAGGAAATGCTGCATTCCAGAGGACACAAAGTTAAGGATCTTCTCACTTGCTGTCACTGAAGATTCCATGGTGCTTTCTCAGGGACAGCTCAGTCTCCTGCCCAGTTCAGTTTGGGTGATGCTATTCCCAGTTATGTGTGTCCTACAGGGTCAGCTCTGAATGCAGCCATCCCCAAAACTTCCCCAGAGGGAAGGGAGGCAGCTCTGCAGCCACAGGGACACAACCCTGCCAGGTACCTGGAGCACATTCAGTGTCCTGCATGGAGTGGCTCCTCTGCCCACAGTGCCCGGCAGGGGCACCTCAGTCCCTTAAAGTTCTCTTCAGACCTTTCTGCCAGAGGTTTCTGGTACTTGGCTGTCTGGGTTGAGCTGCTGAGGCACAGAGCAAGGGATGGGCAGGGTCTGAATTGCCAGAGCAGAGTCTGTCATGTGAAAAATCATCCCAAAAGCCTGAGGGGATCTCAGAGCCCCGGGGTTATTTTGGTTACTTCTCTGCGAGGGTCATGTGGGTGTGCACAGCCAGCCAAGGACTCTGCTCTGTCCCTGTGCTCATTCCATGCCAGCGGAAACATGGAGAGGCTCTTTACAAGGTGTTATATCCAAGGGTCTGGATATCACAGTCACAGAATCCCTGAGAGGTTTGGGCTGGAAGGGACTTTAGACACCATCCAAATCCAAACCCCTGCCATGGCAGGGACACCTTTCACTATCCCAGGCTGCTCCAAGCCTCATCCAGCCTGGCCTTGGACACTGCCAGGGATCCAGGGGCAGCCACAGCTGCTCTGGGCACCCTGTGCCAGGGCCTGCCCACCCTCCCAGGGAACAATTCCTTCCCAATATCCCATCCATCCCTGCCCTCTGGCAGTGGGAAGCCATTCCCTGTGTACTGGAGCTGTATGAGTGAAATATATAGAATTATTTGATCATAAATAGTGCCTGTCCCATCTGCAGGGGCATTTTCCAGGGAAATTTTACTCCAGAGCAGGATGGGAGAGAGAACTCTGAAGCCCAGGCAGGGCAGGAGAGGAGATTGGTCACTCGTCAGGGACAGTGACCTATGAGCACAACAGACTGAGCCCCTGGAGAACAATGTGAGACCATGGAGCACAGTGTCACGTTCTGGAGCAGGCTGTGACAGCCTGGAGTACAGTGTGACAGCCTGGAGCACAATGTCACACCCTGGAGCATGCTGTGACAGCCTGGAGTACAGTGTGACAGCCTGGAGCACAGTGTCACACCCTGGAGCAGGCTGTGACAGCCTGGAGTACAGTGTGACAGCCTGGAGCAGGATCAGACACCCTGGAGCACAGTGTCACACCCTGGAGCATGCTGTGACAGCCTGGAGTACAGCGTGACAGCCTGGAGCACAATGTCACACCCTGGAGCATGCTGTGACAGCCTGGAGCAGGATCAGACACCCTGGAGCACAGTGTCACACCCTGGAGCATGGTGTGACACCCTGGAGCAGAGTCTGACACCCTGGAGCAGGGTATGACTCCTTGGAGCACAGTGTCACACCCCTGAGCACAATGTCACACTCTGGATCACACTGTCACACCCTGGATCATGGTGTCACACCCTGGAGGACAATGTGACATGCTGGAGGACAGCATGAGCCCCTGGAGCACAGAATCACACCCCTGAGCATGGTGTCACACCTGGATCACAGTGTCACACCTGGATCATCACACCCAGATCATCATGTCACACTCTGGATCACAATGTCACATCCTGGATCACTCTGTCACACCTGGATCATCACACCCGGATCATCGTGGCACACCCTGGATCACTCTGTCACACCTGGATCACTCCGTCACACCTGGATCATCACACCCGGATCATCCTGTCACACCTGGAGCAGTGTCACACCCGGATCTCAGACGCCCCCCTGGCCCTCCCCAGCCCAGGCCATGCCCAGCAGCACTCAGCTCTGTGCCCAGGCACTCAGCTCCATGCCCAGCAGCACTCAGCTCTGTGCCCAGGCACTCAGCTCTGTGCCCAGCATCACTCAATTCCGTGTCCAGCATCACTCAGCTCCGTGCCCAAGCTCTCAGCTCCATGCCCAAGCACTCAGCTCCGTGCCCAAGCTCTCAGCTCCGTGCACAAGCACTCAGCTCCAAGCCCAGGCACTCAGCTCTGTGCCCAAGCACTCAGCTCTGTGCCCAAGCTCTCAGCTCCGTGCACAAGCACTCAGCTCCAAGCCCAAGCTCTCAGCTCTGTGCCCAGGCACTCAGGTCTGTGCCCAGGCACTCAGCTCCGTGCCCAGCATCACTCAGCTCCATGCCCAGGCACTCAGCTCTGTGCCCAAGCTCTCAGCTCCGTGCCCAAGCTCTCAGCTCCATGCCCAAGCACTCAGCTCCGTGCCCAAGCTCTCAGCTCCGTGCCCAAGCTCTCAGCTCCATGCCCAAGCACTCAGCTCTGTGCCCAAGCACTCAGCTCTGTGCCCAGGCACTCAGGTCTGTGCCCAGGCACTCAGCTCCGTGCCCAGCATCACTCAGCTCCATGCCCAGGCACTCAGCTCTGTGCCCAAGCTCTCAGCTCCGTGCCCAAGCTCTCAGCTCTGTGCCCAAACACTCAGCTCTGTACCCAGCATCACTCAATTCCATGCTCAGCAGCTCTCAGCTCCGTGCCCAGCAGGTCTCAGCTTTCCTGCCTGGCAGGAGCAGTGCCCCAGGGAAGCAGCACTGCTGATTCACCCTGCATGAATGAACCCCCCATGTCCTTGCAGCTCCTCAGCCTCTCCCGGCTGCCTCGGGGACATGGAGCCTTCAGCAGTTGCCTCTCTGAAGGCGGATTTTGGTTCCCTGCCTGGAAAAACAGTAGGCGAACCAGTAAACCCTTAAATTCGAACATGTGTAAGTTATACATCTTATTTCCATTTTCCAGCAACATTCCCTTCGTCAGACATGAGGAAAAAATTACCGTCTGCCTTGGAATATCTCGGTGGAGCATTTATCTCCCGGCCATGATAACTGAATTTCAGGCACTGCTCCCTCCCCCCCCAGTTCAGGTTAAGAGACAAATTTGTTAAGTGTCCTGCTTGGAATTCTTGCCAGCTGAGCTCGGAGGGTGGGATTTGTGCACTGTCACCGTTCTTACCCTGCAGGGAATGGTTCCCTCCCAAAGCTCTTGGCTTCTGGCAGAGGAGGAGGACAGCTCTGGGATTAAACATGGCCTAAACTGCCCTGGAAATGGCTCTGGGATTAAAGCCTGGGCTTGCTCTGTGCAGAGGTTGTGCACTAATTCCCTCCGTGGAAGGTGAGGGCAATGATGTGCCCTTCCCTGGAGGTCCCTCGAGGTGGGATGTGCTGTGTGTGCCTGGCAGGCCTGGGGCTGGGCTTTGAAGGGACGAAAGGCAGGAGCTGCTCCTGCAGCTGGAGAAAAGCACAATCCCTGCTCCCTGTCTGGGCTTTGGAGATTCGCAGTTCTCCCAGAGTCTTCCCAAGGATCTGCAGCAGGCCAGGCTTAGCACGGTGCTGGATGTCCTCTCTTCGTCACTCCAGCACCTCAGAAGTTAAACTGAGGCCAGAGCCTTTTCCACACCCGGTACTGGGGTCTGAAGTTCTTGACTCATGCCTGGGCCATCCAAGATTCCCACATTTCCTCACCAAGTAGTGAACTGTCTCACTGTTAATCGGAGAATAACAGAATAACAGAATAACAGAATAATTGAATAATTGAACAATAGAATAATTGAACAGGCTGTGTTGGAAGGGACCCACAAGGATCACCAAGGCCAGCTCCTGTCCCTGCACAGAACACCCCAGCAATCCCCCCCTGTCCCTGAGTGTTATCCAAATGCTCCTGCAGCTCTGGAGGCTCCAAGAACAAACAAGCTCCATCCCTGTTCAGCCCTGTACAAATCAGACTGTGCTACCATTGGGTGTTCTCTGGGGACAGCCCTGTCCCTTTGGGTGGGTGTTCTGGGTTCTTTGTTAATGTCATGAAAGGGCTGTTCCTGTGTCCCTGCGAACTCTGCAGAAACACCTCAGGGCAGGTGAGCAGAGCACCTGTGTGCCACTGCCAGGCTCCAGTGCAACACGAGGGATGTTTTAGCACCACAAAGGATGGAACAGCCTGACAGGGCTCCCAGGAGCAGCCAGCCTGCCTGCAGGCCTGCTGGAATGCACTGAGCAGCCAGGGGTGAGAGATTGGGCATAACCCACAGACTGGTGTCCTGGGCACTGCCTCCTTACCTGGTTTGGGAGTGTTGGTATTTCAGAGCCCCTGCAGACACTGCCTTGTCTGGAGTCGTTCCCTTGGAGACTCCACCTGCATTATCAGGGATCCCCTGTGTGCCCCACAGACCCCTTATGACACCCAGTAACAGGCCAGGAATGGCCTCCCCACAAGGGAACTGCCAATGTCCCCCCACGGGCCTGTGTTGGTGTGTGTGAGCCAGCCCCTCCTGTGTAGCCCCTCCTGTGTGCAGGGATGGAGGGGCACTGGTGGTGACCCAGCTTTGCCTTTGCCTTGCAGGGAGTCCCCCGTGGACTGCAGCGTCAACAAGTGTGCAAAGCTGGTGGGAGCAGGGACCGAGTCCAACCCCATGAGCTACAGCACCTACATGGATGAGAAGAACGGGCCTCCCCCCAACATGACCACCAACGAGAGGAGGGTCATCGTCCCTGCAGGTACCACCACGGGCTGGGGCAGCTGTCCCTGCTCTGCCTGGAAGAGTTTTTTGTTTGGTTTGTTTATCCGCTCCCAGAGAAATTTTCTCTCTTACAAACCACACAAAAAATAAGGAAAATATCAGAGTTTCTGGCTAGTGGGAATTCCCATGTCCCAGTGCATGATCTGAATCAGGATAGGCAGCAGATAATTTGTGCTTTTTCTTTTCTTTTTGTTTTTTTTTTTAATTTAAATTTTTTTTTCCCCAGAATGAAGTGTTGTTTTGGTGTGCTGAACCAAATCCATCTCCTGCCATGTGTTAGAGGAGAATCTGCGTCCTGGGACAGGCAGGGGATGATCAAAGAGCAATGAAGTGGGCCCAAGTTATAACTCCCCTGGTGCTCTCAGGATCCAGCTGCACTTTCAAGTCACACTGATTGGTTCAAAATGAGCTATTTTGTTTCCATTTTTTTGTTGTTAGAAGTAGAAACCCAGAAAAATTCTATTTTGCAGGAACTGCATTATCCTTCCAAAAATTGTCACACAGAAACATTCCTGTCCAGCTTTGTTTGTGTTTGGTATCCACATCTGCTGCCTGGAGCTGGCAGGATGCTCTGGATGCGTTTGGGGTGGGAGCTGCTGTGGGGAGAAGCCTGAACCTGGAGTGAGGAGCTGTTTCCCTGTGAAGTTTGTACACAGCCAGGGCCAGGAATTTTCCAGCAAAGGGGCCAAGTGCTGGCCCAGTGACAGCCCAGAACTTGCCCTGGCTCTGAGGCTTTCAGCAGGGCAGGGAGGGCAGGAGGAAATGCACTCGTGGAATTCAGCTCCTTTCTCTGAGCGTGGCTTGACCACGAGTAGATGACAATTCCCAAGCATTTGTTGCCATTTAGGATGAAAAGGAAAAGCTTGAACTGAATGCAGTGAGCAGAAGCCAATAAAGGACTGATGGCAAGTCTCTAAGTCCCATTCAGGCTGATGTTTGAGAGGCTGGCTGAGCTGCCTGGGGACAGCAGCACACTCGTGCCCAGGGGTCACCCTGCCTGGAAAGGTGCAGCTGGCACCAACCAGTCCCATTATTAAAGATGTTCCAGGGGCAGCATTATTAAAGATGTTCCAGGGGCAGTATTTATCCTGTATGTTTAAAAAAACCATGGGCGAGCTGAAGTTTAGCATTGTTGAAATAGGGGAAATTCAGTGCCCCCCGTGGAAGAGAAGGTTTGGAATCTCCTCTTTGAAGGAAAGTGAAGAAAAGGACTTTCCCCCTCCTTATGACCATCCACAAATCAAACCCTTGAGATCCTTGTAAAAGAGCAGAGATTTACCAGATTTTGGAAGACAATAATGAACATCATCCCAGATCTCTGGCTGCTGGAGAGCAGACCCAAGTCATCCAAGAAAGGCATTTGGATATTTTAATTTAATCCAGAATGGAGATTTATAGCACATTAGGGTGAAGATAAGCAAGAATAATGTCACATTAGGCTTACAATAGTAGTAATAATGAGCCCTAAGCCATGTTTCAAGAAGGCAGATTTTCAGAAACCATTCAATGTCTTTTACAGTGTTTAAAGGGAGGCTACAAATTCACTCTGCCCTCTAGATGTTGGGTTGTTTTCAAAACTCAAGACAAATAAGTCTTTCAATTAAACAAAAAAAAAAGAGAATCCTCCCTTGAATACTTGCACTGTAAAATTTGCAGCCTTTTGCCAGTGCTTAGAAAGCAGAATTTCAATTAACTATTGCCAAAATCTGAAGGAAATCCATCTGTCGTTCTCAGAGCAGACTTGCAAAGGTGTGGGGTTGTAAATTCCCTGTTCTGAATTCAGCTTTCAGCTGCTCAGGTTTTCTGGTGATTCAGTGGGGAAAGGTCTCAGTTATAATTTCAGTTCCCTTGGTCTCAGCTCCCCCATTATTCCAGGGCTCAGGTGCCCAGGAATGCCAGGTGTGGGCACCTCCTGACCTTTTGTGCCCAGGGATGCCCTCAGCCTGGGCACCTAGTGTCCAGCCCTGGGCTGAGGCATTGCTTCATACCCCCTAAGTCCAGGCAGAGGCATTTCTTGTTCTGCCCAGAGCACCCCCAGAGCCCTGGGCATGTTCCTGATCCATGTCCTCAGCTCCCTGGGATCTGAGGTGTCTGAGGTTTGTCTCAGAACTGGAGCAGCTGTTAATGACACATCAGACATCTCCAAAGTTTGAACCTCTTTGCAATCCTCTCCAGCTGCAGCAGAACATGAATGTGCAGCTCCAGCTTGGAAATCAGATACGTGGGGAGCAGCAGCACAGGAAACATCTGAGAATGCTGATATGCTCTGAAAATGACTGTCAAGTACTGTGGCACCAGCTCTCGCTGGGGCCCTCTGATCTAATGCCCTTTTCAGAATTCAAAGGCTGATTTCTTTTTTTAACCACTGGTGCAGCCACTCATCTCCACGGGGCCTGAGCTCCAGCCGGGCTCAGAGCATCTCTTACGTCACCAGTAGCAATAAAGATCCCACAGCTGGAGCTCTGCTGACACTCAGGGACGCCCAGACAGCACAAAATCCACCCTGGCCTCACACAGCTGGCTGGCTTTACAGGGACAGTGGAGGAGAACTGTGCTCCTGCCCCGGGGTGAATAAATCCAGCTCTCACCCAAGACAAGCTGCTCTGTTTTAGCCNTTCTGAGTCCCTTTGCTGACCATGAACACCCCATGCTCAGGGGCTCTCATGCCAGCTATGGGCTCCCTAATGCCCATGGTGGCACTCCCAGAGCCCTGATGTCACTGCACAGCCTTGCAGAACAGGGACAGGAACTCCCTCCCAAAGGGCTCAGCTTCCTTCGGGAAGCTTTTTTCCAGACAG
>VXBC01002703.1:710758-728532 GCA_013399945.1 Ploceus nigricollis | reverse complement strand
GAAGAGTCAAATGTCACCAGGGCTGTTCCCAAGCAGAGGAGGGAGCTTTGGGCAGGTGGGACAGCCAGAAGTGACCAGGCCAGGTTGTCCATCCTGAGCCCTGCTCCAGCACAGTGCCTGTTCATCCTGGCAAAGGGGGGCAGTAAATTCAATATATCTGCTTGTGGAAACAATGGCTGGCGCTCTGACAGGGCTGCAGGGACTCTGGAGGTGTGTGTTTGCCCATCCTCTGCTCTCTCCTGGCAGATCCCACCCTCTGGACCCAGGAGCACGTGCGCCAGTGGCTGG
The DNA here is from genome assembly GCA_013399945.1 of Ploceus nigricollis. Classification (NCBI taxonomy): domain Eukaryota; kingdom Metazoa; phylum Chordata; class Aves; order Passeriformes; family Ploceidae; genus Ploceus; species Ploceus nigricollis. Next base: position 728,244 of record VXBC01002703.1, on the reverse strand, counting down.
AGTGGGCAATCAAGGAGTACGGCTTGATGGAGATCGACACCACCATCTTCCAGAACATGGATGGCAAAGAGCTCTGCAAAATGAACAAGGACGACTTCCTGCGCACCACCTCCCCCTACAACACAGAAATTCTGCTGTCTCACCTCAGTTACCTCAGGGAAAGTGAGTACTGCCCTGGCCCATCCCAGCCCCTGCCCCGGGGGTGGAACTCCCAGGGCTCCTCCTGCAGCAAGGGACAGGGAAGTTCGTGCCCAGAGGCAAGCAGGGAGAGCAACCAGGGAAACGAGGAATAAAATGGGCTTGGAAAGTTCAGATGAACACAGATGGAGCTACTGGTGCTATCAGGGAGGTGAAGAACCGGGCAGGGTTTTGGAGGAGATTAGACAAGTCTTACAGATAACAACATCTGTGGCTATGTGATAAAAATACACAAATTTGCCATGGAGATTAAACCTGACATTAACTGATTTGTCTCAGGCAAACAATTCCATAGCTTTGCAGTTAGAGAGCTGTGCCCTCCCCATAAACAGGACCCACAGCTGGCCAGGGCTGGAGCTTTCCTGTGTTCCTGCAGGCCCAGGTTTGTTGGAGAGAGTTGAAAACCCAAAAGTGATTCCCCATATGTGAATGTGCTGGAGCAGATGTTATGCAAATGACCAGAAAAAGGTTGTGGAAGCTCTTTATTGCTCCTTTCTGCCCCACACGTGAGTATGGGATGGATCCAATCCCCCTTTTTGCTCTATTAAGCCCCAAACCCAGCAGCTGTGAGCAGTCTGGAAAAGTATTATCCCAGCACCCAAACAGGAATGATCACCTTAGGGATGGCACATGCACCTGATGCTGGGAGTCTTAGATTTCAGCTTTTCCAAGACTTCTGTGCAATCATGATCACATCCACAGCTTCCAAATGTCTCCTCTTCACCTATAAATGGAGCTAAAAGCATTTCCTTTCCCCACAAAGGTGTGCTGACGGTAATGGTGCTCTGATGAGGCAGAGCTGGGCCCCACATGCTCTGCTGTTTTTCCCAGTGAAACAGCTTTTATAGGACTATCATTATTTAAGCACTCAAAAATCAGGAGAAGGTGACATAAATCAAGGTGGAAGCACAGGGAGAGAAAGGCAAAAGTGTATTTTCTCCACTAGAAAATCCAATTGTGATGAAAAGGCAGCTGAAGATGTCTCCTCTGGCCAGTGAAGCAGAGATACAGAATTTAGGGTGTTTCTTCAAAGCTGATCTCTCCCTGCCCAGAATCAGTGAGAGTTTCACAGATTCCAGTGGCACAGAAGTTAGATCACAGATGGGTGCCTGTGGAAGCCCCACCTTTATTTTTCTTGAGAAGTCGAGCCAAGGAAATGATTCACAACAAAAAAACCAAGCTGTAGGATTTGAACAGTTTCTGTCCCTTGTGAATGGACAATAAAATAATTTCCCATCCAAAATCATTGGCAAATTTAATTCTGTTTCATCAGAAAAGAGCTGTTAGTCCACAGGAAGGTTTCCAAGGATTGCCTGTGGAATTAGACAATTTCCTGGGAAATGGGAAGGCAGTTTTGTGCAGCCAGCAGTGCTTTGGCCAAACCTGCTGACTGGGGCTGGGGAAATCAGGCACTTTGTAACCGGAAACGCTTCTAAACTCTCACTAGATAAACACCCAAGTGAGACACTTGAACTGTCTTATTGATAAGGTTTGAGAATTGTCAGAGAGATGGAGTTGGATGGGTTCAAAGCACACGAGCTGGCTGGATTTGGAAAGCTTGGCAGAGGAGTGGAATTGTCCAGGTGGCATCTCCAGAATCATCCCCAGTGTTTGTCCCATTGTTTGGGCTCCAAAGGCAGTATTGGGGGAATTGCATTGTTGATCTCATGGATGAGCCCCAAAATCTGGGTTCAGTGGCCACTTTTACCATCTGTTGCTGCCCATTTGCTCAGGAGCAACTTCCTGCTTGATCCCACCTGCCCTTGGGCACTGAGGCCTGGTCACACTGGTCTCCATGGCCAGCAAGGCAGCACCAGGGCACGCTGACATTCAGGACAGCAGTCCCTGGCTCACACCTTGCCTTTAAATACCTGAAATTAGGAGGTTTTGCTGTCTGTAAGGTGGCACCAGCCATCCTGCCTTCTTGCTGGGCCCCTCCATGGGGATTGTGAGAAATGCTACTCATTTCCAAAAATTTAGAAGGTTTATTAAAACTTTATCAAAAATACAGCAGAAGACTTAATAGAGACAATATTACATCACCAGGAGCAAAGGATTTTTCCCACTATGTGCTCATCCACACAATGGAAGTTTCTCCTTTTAACTCTTTATCCCCTCCCAAAGTTCTGTCCATCCCTCCATTGCTGTCCAGGGGTGGAGATCACTTCCCGACATCTTGATTGGAGGTCAGGTGCTGCCATAGTAACAATCCCACCCTCCCAAATGCCCTGGCTACCCAGGCCACTCCCTGATAACAATGCAAGGGGCCAAACATAACTATAAATCTATAAAACTTCTCTTAGCATACACATAACATTTGCCTTTTAATTGTGAGAGTCAGCCATGGCATTCCTCATGTATCACAGGCTGGTGGGTCTGTGCAGCAGGGGCTGTGCCTCACACCTCCACAGCCCAGCACTGCAGCCCTGGTGCAGCTGCAATATTTGAGTGTTGCTGCAATAATGATCATCAAAACATCCTGTCCTGCCAGGGCAGAGCCTGCAGTGATTTCTGTGCTATTAACCGGAGGAACCTTGCTGGACTCAGGCAGACTGCTCACTCCTGTTTCACAGGGGATTCAGTCCCAGTCCATCTCAGCTTTAGGATGATGGATCTGTGTGTGCCATGCTCATCAGAGCAGCTCCTGGCTGCTGGAGCTGGGCAGAGCATTCCTGCTTCCCTGCAGCTGCTCCCAGCCCGAGGACAGGCTGCTCTGGGCAGTGCTGGGTGTCTCCCTCACACAGTAACACCTTCCAGAGGAGCTGATGGCTTTTCCAGACCAGCTTCCAGTGGATGTTCAGTGCCATGGGGATTTGGGCTTTTATTTTCATGAGTTTTCTCCTTTTGGAAGGGTGTTTGTCCCACAGACATTCCCTGCTTAGGGTAGGGAATAGGTGATGGCCACAAGCACAGGAGGATCTGGGGGAATTGCAGACCTACAGGCTGGATTGCCTCTGCCCAGGCTCTCTAAAGGTGTCTGTGGTCTCGGGATGTTAAGCTGGATATGTGATGATTTGTGAATCCTCAACTTTGGGGTTTGTTTTCCAAGAAACAAAGCTGATCTGAACTTTCTGAGCTGTTTGCTCACCCAACAAGGAGACCCTCTGAAAATGAGCTTTCCCAGAAGGTTCTCAGAATATTACACTCCTAATCAGGGTGAAAACTTCCTTAAAGCTGCCTGTGAAATACATTATTTTGGCACATCTGAGTCCAGACTGAAAAAATAAACCAGCAACATCTGCATGACCTCAACAAAAGCTCAGTCTCAGTTTTAGCAGTGGAAGGCTCAAGGTGAGCTGTGTAATGCAGTCAAGAGTAACCCAAACTCATCCCACAGCACCTTTAGTCTCCAGCTTAGGCCTGGCTCAGAATGGTGGAGTTGTTTCCTGTTGCCACAAGCCATTGAAGCTGGCAGGAATTCCTCTGATCCTCTGGGCTCTGCACTCAGGAGATTCCAGAGTGCAGAGCCCAGTCCTGCAGCACTTTCTATCCTCTGGAGCCTCCCAAAGCACCCCAGTGGCTTTTTCAGGGAGCTCCCTGTCCACCCCTCAAACAATCACCTTTCTTTGCACGTTTCTTTTAGTTCCCTCTCCAAAATCATGAACCCATGCCTTGATTTGCCTTCTTTTTGTTCATCCCCACACACTTTGGGGCTCCAGACTGATCTTTCTCCAGCACATTCTGCCTGGTGAATCCTCTCCAGGCAGCTGTTGGGCAGGGGAAGGGGGTTTTGGATGCATCCATGCTGTTTGGGATGAAGATCAAAAGAAGCTGAGCTGCCACCTCCATCCTTTCCCTCCCTGGTGGTGGGGGCCAGGCTGTGGGGAGTGCATAAAGGGGAAGAGCCTGAAGGGGAAAGAATGAGGCTGTGGTGAGAAGTAGAAAACTGATCAGTGGTTTTGAGCCATGTGTTAATGCCCAACAAAACCGTCCTGCCAAGTGCAGCAGGACCTGGATTCCAGCAGGAGCCGGGCAGGGCCTGGGGAAGCTGAGGGTGAGAAAGACTTTCAAATTCAATAGACCCCGAGCAGGAACTAAGATGTTCCTGCCCCTCTGAAGGATGAGCTGCCTTGTGAGAGGGAAGGGTTTATGGGGGAAAAACTCTCCTGCTTTTCAGTCCTTCTCCATCTTTTTGTAATGAATGCAAGGGAAATAAAAGAAAGAGAAGAGTGGGGGGTGCCATAAAATAACGTGTTTAAACATTAATTATGGGAGAACAGCCCTCACTGCATTAACCATACCAGAGAGCTGATCCATCCATGGTGTCGCTGACCCAGGGAGGGGAAATAGGAACAAAAATGAAAATTCATCACAGCCAAAGCTCTGCCCCCGAAGGAGAGAGGGAGGAGCAGCCTGGCTTGTGTCTGTCTCTCTGTCTGCTTCCCTCTGTCCTGCTCTGGGTCTCTGCCTTTCTCCCTTTCCCTCCTCCATTGAAACCCTTAATAGGAAACACATTTCCCTCTCTGTGGTGTTCCCACCAGAAACCTCAGACTGCCGGGCAAAGGTGAGAATTTTGAGCAATTAAACCGGGGGAGGCGCCGGTCCTTTCCAGTGGCTTGGGCTGCATTTTTTACCCTAAAGTAGCTATAGGTTGATCCTGCTCGCTCAGTGCTATTCATCACCCCACCCCCACCGCCCCAGCCACTCATTTGCAGCCCATTTAGTCACAGAAAACCACGTTTCTGAATTCCCCAGCTCTTCCCTGTCTGGCAGGGGGAAGCTGGGCTGGGCGTTGCACTCAGGATTGCTTTAAATAACCTGAAAAGGAGAGTGGTGGACAGGAGTTTCCCCACAGATATTCAAGAAAGAAATGCCAAAGCCAGAAACCATCTGATGAAAACATGAGTTACATGGACAGAGTTGTTTCAATTCCTCCAGCAGCCAATCTCCCTAAATATTGCAGCCAATCCCTTTGGCTATTGGCAGCTTTCAGAGCCAGGGTGCCCTTGGGATCCTCCTGAACTCTTTACCTCCTCGTTCACCATCCATCCTGGTCTTTGGAAGCATCTCCTGACTTGCAGCATCTGCTACCATCCATCCTCCCCTCCCTGCGAGCAGCTTTGTTTCCCAGCACCTCCTGCCTCTGTCCTGCTGGCTTGTGCAGTCTCTGGCTTTGTTTGCCTTTGGGGAGGACGGAAATCCACTGCAGCAGAGGGCAGAGGGCCAGCAGGATCCAGCACCTGCAATGGCTCTCAGATCTGGCAGGGAACTGCCCAAACCTCAGCTCTCACAGGAGAGAGCCACTCTGTGAGTACTGAGGGGCAGCCGAGGTCATTTGGGACCATGAGCACCAGAGGAATGTGGGACTGCAGGGCTCAGCCCCAGGTCCTGCTCAGCTGGTGCTGTGGAGCCTGCACAGAGGGGTTCCTGCCCTGCTGAGGGGCTGGGGATGCTCAGGGGCAGGGTCCCCTTTATGGAGGGGATCTGCCGAGCTGGAAAAGCACTCAGGGCAGGATTGGTGCTGCTCCAGCCACACCATCAGGACAAACAGGCCCTCTGCCTTGTCAGGGCTGTCACTCACCCAGCACCAGCTGCTCCAAGAGCTGCAGGGAAGGTGAGCCCAGGGGGTGATGTGAGCCCACTTAAGCAGACAGCCATGAAATGGGCATTTCATGCTGGCTTCCCTGGACTCCCAGGATCTCCTCCTCCATTTCCAGGAGAGTTTACAGGAGAACCAGAGGGAAATGCTTAGAAAGGAACATTTCCCCCATAGACTGAGAACAGAGACCCTTCCAACAGGTTCTTTTTGTGCTGCACTTGTGTGTCACATGGGGCTGGATGGAAAGGCCTCTCTGAACCAAGGGAGCTGCTCCCAAATTCCCCAGAGCAGGGAGATGCTGGAATCCCAGTGAGAGCTGTGCAGCTGCTGGCCCCAAACCAAGCATGTGACACTCTAAAAATGGCCAGAAAGGTCCTGACAGTGCAATTTGTGTCTTTTCTCCTGCCTGTTCCTCAAACAGGAAATTTCTCTATCACAGCCAGAGAGAGAAAAGCTTCTTCCATGTCCTCTCACACAATCTGTGCTGAGGGCATTTCTGGAGGCTGTGCTGGGATAGATCCTGTACCTGTACAACCTCACCCTTTGAGATCAGTTTTCATTGGGGGACATCAAGGCACTCAGTGAAGGAGACAAATATCTTTATTTTTTGCAAGTGGGGAAACAGCAGCACATGTGACCTGCAGCTACCAAGCTTTTAGATTAATTTCACAGAAAATGTGTGCCTAATTAACAGCAAAATTAGTTTTCTTCATGCCATTCTCAACATTTCCTACCTGCCCTCATGGCTCCCCATGGCAGAGTGTGCCCAGACTGCTGTAACTCCCTTTCTTTGCCTTGCAGGTAGCTCACTGCTGGTCTACAACACTCCATCCCACACAGATTCCTCACGTCTTGCCACCAAAGAAGGTCAGTGTTTTGCATATAAATGTCCTGGGTTTGACTGGGTTAAAACTAGACCTTGTTAATAATATCCTTGGCAGAAAATGTTCTGCTCCACTCTGCACTCACAGCACGGCTAAAAAGGAATAATTCTCACTGTGCAGCCCCACCCAGGCTGGAAATGCCATCTCTGCTTGTCCAGCCAGCGCTGTGGCATCAAACGTGTCACTGTCACACTTGTGTTTTGCTGAGCTGGTGAACTGGTGGCACATTTTCTGTTCCTGATGTGAACAGTTTGGAATCTCACACAGACAGCAAGGCCTGAGACACTGTTTCTCTCTGAGTTCACAGTTGAAAGGATCAAATCTCACAATAAATTTCACTACTGTAAAGGCCACTCAGGTATTCCAAACCCATCCATGGATCTGTAGCTCATTTCAACCAGCAAGCAAGATCAAATATATCTTTTTGACACTTTCATTTTGGAAGTTTGATTTTCTTTTTGGTTTCAAATAACCCATTTGTTTTTTATCTAGTAGAAATTCTGACCATGTAGCTAAGGCTTAGAAACCTTGGAGTTTAAAAGTTAATAACCCTCTTGAGGCTCCTTCAGGCTTTGGAGTTGTTTGTGGGTTCTTCAGTCAGGTGTTTCAGGTTTTCCCCTGCAGCTCCAGCCCTGCCCCTTGTTCTTATTTTTATTGACAAACTGTACTCTCAGTCAGGATAAAGTTGTGAGCGTTGGTGTGATCACAGAATCCCAGAATGGTTGGGGTTGGAAGGGGCCTTAAGGATCATCTGGTTCCAGTCCATGGCCATGGGCAGGGACAGGATGAAGCACATCCCTTACCTACATAGAGAAGTTGAATTGATATAGTGAATATTTGGGTGAATTTATCACCCCCAAGTAGGGTGATAAAGAGCAAAAATCCGTTCTGTGCTCTGTAACTCCTGTGTAGGGACAGGAGCCTTAAACAGGGTTTTCCTTTCCCTTTGTGCTGCTGCAGGAACATTGGGTTTGTTCCCTGGGCTCTGTTCAGCTCCTCCTTGGAGAAGTTTCTAGGGAGGGGTGAAATCTCTGCCCCCCTCCCCGGAGCGAACCTGTGCCTGTGCCAGTTCCCTGACTGTCACAAATGGTTCTCTGCTCTTCAGGAGAACGTGGCTGCACGGATGAGCCACAAGTTTGGATCAAAAAGAGCAGTGGGGAAAGGCAGAAAGTCTTTTATTGAAGCAGCTGGAGAGACAAAACCTCCCATTGCACTGAGGGGCTGCAGCAAACAGACCCTACATTTAACAGCTACTGCAGGGAGGGTCTGGCTGCCTCCTTTCTGTGCTGCCCTCGGAGCCCTCCTTTCTCCTTGCATTTCATCCCCAGCATCTGCCTCGGAGCTGGACACGAGATCAGGGCTGCTTCCTCCAGCAGCTCCTTTTGTCCAGCATGTAAATGCCCACTGTAGCTCCCTGGCACACTGTTCTCTCCTCTGAGGCAGCACCAGCTGATAAAACAGGGGCATTACAGGGACAGAGCCACTCAGGCTTTGCTCTGACTGCTGCTTTGACATTAGCAATCTCTTTAAAGTTCATCTGAGCTGGGCTTGCGCTGTGTGAATAAAGCAGGGACATGTGCTCCTTCACAGTTTCCCCTTACACCCAAACCTCTGCTCATTCTGTCTTAGGTCAGGCAGTTGCTAAAAATAAAGCCAAGAAAAGTCTGATTTTTAAATTTTTTTTTTTCTGCAAGAGAAAATCTCTGTTTAGAACTACACTCCTCTGAATTTTTAAACACTTTGTGACTTGGGCCTTGAGTCACTCAGGCTGAAAGAAATTTGAGGGGAAAGTGTCCCTCCCCCTGCATTTTTAGTGGCCTTGAGGGTGTCTCTGCAGTGCAGCTGACAGAGCTCTGGCTTCACTGCTGTCAGCGTGGAGCCCTCAGCTTCACATGGAACTTTCATCATGTGTCAATAAAGGACCAAGCGCGCCCAGGAGAGAGGCAAATGAAAATTAAGAACTATGTAGAAATGTTGAAATCCCATCTATTCCTCCCCCATTTCTCCCTATAAGGCTTAAATTCCATCATTCCTTCCACACTGGATGTTGGTGTAGCATAAACTGCCCCACTCCAACCACTGCAGCTGACTGAGGTTACTGAGGTAAGGTCAGGAAAAGGGACAGGAGAACACAACAGGCTGGCAGAGAAGGGACTGGGGGAGCAGAATGAAGTGGCTCATCCAACAGCACAGCAGAAACTCATGATGCTCATAAAACTGGACTTGGAATTCCTCAGTCTGTTTTTTTTTAGGAAATAGGATTTTCCTTGTTTCCTTTTTAATGGGCTCACTTCAAGATGATATTCTCACTCCAAAACATTATATTATTTTGGAAAAGGAATTTCAGGTTAAAAATTATGATTTTTTAAATTATTTTTTTAACTTCTCAAAAGATTAAACAGTTTTCTTCATGCCAATGCATCTGGAATCTACCAATCCTGTAAATATTTCTCCTCTCTATGCCTGTGAATAAGAACAGACGAGTTTTTCTAACCACCTTCCCTTGAGGATTCAAAAGCAAGTGATGAAATAGTACCAAACATGCCAAAGATAAGAAAAAAATACCATTTCCCTCTGTATTGTAGAATAGTTATGTTCTATAACTATCTATGTACTATAGTAATAGTTCTGTAGTTATGTAGAAAAACTCCTCCTGTAGTTTTTCTACATAACTAGTGCAAATAACCTGCTTGTGCAGATTGCAGGGAGAGACAGGAGCCCTTTGCATACATTTACACTGTGCTTTACACAACAAGTTCCCTCGATGGCTGGAAAAAGAACCCACACGTCAAAAAAAAAAAAAAAAAGGGCAGCTGCAGCACAGACAGCTGCAGATGTTCCAGATGCAGCACAGGCTCTGCTCCCTCCCCCAGGACGATGTCCCCAGGAGCACAGGGAGCCTGGCCCGTGTCCCAGTGCTGTCCCTGGGCTGGGTTTGGTGCCTGGCTGCAGCTGCAGACCTGACTCCCTTTTTCCCTTGTTTCTGCCCTCTCACTCCCTGCAGTGCCAGCTCTGCAAACAGGAGCTGCAGCTCTGCTTTGGGGCAGCTCCAGTGCAGATCTCTGCAGCAGCAACCTTGGGAATCTTTACAGCAGATCCTGAAGTCCCACAGCTGGGGCCCAGGGCAGCTGAGGGTTCTCACAGCAGACAGGTAGAACCTTGTCCCATTCCAAGGACTCCTGCTGCCTCAGCTTCTCCCCTTCCCAGCCTCATAAACACTCCAAAGGATGGGACCGAGCGTCACTGGGACAAATTGTCTTCAGCTGCCTCTGAGGAGCAAATGGCTCTAATGAAAATCACCAGTGTTTGTTGGCTGGAGAGCAATTTTCTGGGAAATGAAATGAGGCTGCTCTCATGGCTGAATGGAAAGAGCTGTGCTCCCCTCCCACTGCAGAGATGATCTTGGTCATTTTCTGGGACTGTTTGGAGAAATGAGTGATCTGCTGTGGGTACTGGAGACAGGGACAGGAATCTGAGCCCACAGATCTGCCCCAGTCCAGGGACACCTTAAACTGCTCTCCTGCAGAACAGTGTCATTTGAGCAGGTTTCCATAGGAAATGGAAAGAATATTCACATACAACAACATTGGGAGGCCAAAGGGCCACATCCCCAAAGGGCTCTGAGCTCTCTGGCCTCACTCCAGCGCAGTTTAAAAGTTTTTAGTGTGTCAGGGTCTGTGTAATTCCTGTGTTTAATACTCGAGCAGAATGCTGTGCAGGAGCTGAGGCCAGGGCAGAGCTGGGGGCTCCCAATGAGGCAGAACCCTGGTGCGTGGATGTGTGATGTTCCCTGTCTCCATGCAGCCTGTGGGAATGCCTGTGCTGGGGTATGTGGTACTTTCCAATTCACAGAATTCAATTCACAGAATGACCAGGTTGGAAGAGACCTCCAAGATCATTGAGTCCAACCCAGCCCCAACACCTCAACTAAACCCTGGCACTCAATGCCACATCCAGGCTTTGTTAAACACACCCAGGGATGGTGACCCCACCACCTCCCCGGGCAGCCATTCCAGAACTTTATCACTCTTTCAGTAAAAAACTTTTTCCTAATATCCAACCTAAATTTCCCTTGGTGCAGCTTGAGGCTGTGTCCTCTGGTTCTGTCAGTGCTGCCTGGAGAAAGAGACCAACCCCAGCTGAGCACAGCCACCTTTCAGGGAGCTGTACAGAGTGGTAAGGTCCCCCCTGAGTCTCCTTTTCTCCAGGCTGAGCACCCCCAGCTCCAACACGTGCTGATCCCAGGGAAGTGGTGTTTGTGTAGGGAGGTGGCAGAGGGTGTGAGGGGAAGCTCAGCATCACAGGTGACAACCAGAGGGGTTCCTGGGGCTATTTGTCTCCAGGTCATTCAGGATCTTGGTTCAAAAGCTGCATTCAGCACAGGTCTGTCCTCTGCACATGCAGTGCTCAGCCCCAGGCAATAGAATCCCAGAATCATTGAAATTGGAAAAGCCCTCCCAGACCATTGAGTCCAACCTGTGAACAGTCCCCACCCTGTCACCCAGCTCAGTGCTCTGAGTGCCACCTCCAGGTGTTCCTTGGACACCTCCAGGGATGGGGACTCCAAACCTCCCTGGGCAGCCCCCTCCAGTGTTAACAACCCTTTCCATGAGGAAACTCCAACCTGAGCCTTCCCTGGCACAGCCTGGGGGTGTTTCCTCTTTTCCTGTAGTTGTTCCTGGGACAAATCCCAACCCCCACCTGGCTCGATTTGATCCTTCTTGAGCCTTCCAGATTTGGTTGAGAACAGTGACAAACCAGCAAAAAGTCTCAGAAGTCCAACCAAAATTCAAGCAGAGCACAGGAAAAAGGCATGTGGTCCCTTTCAAAGAGGGAAGAAATCTCTGTGTGAATGCATGAACAGGGATGGAGAGGGGGAATTTTAAGGGTTTATTCTGTGGCTATCCCATATTTATGTTCACATTATAGAAGTCGTGTGAACAATGAGGATGTTTGGGTACAAGATGTGTGTTTGTGTGTTTGGTGGGGCTGTTGGCAAATTTAAGAAGATAAATAAATCAGTGAACTCTGAAATTTCTGATTTCCTGGGGCTTTGTACCAATGTTCATTGTGAAGCCCTAAGAAAGTTTCCTGGTGTTGGAGCATCAATTAAAACCTCTCTCAATCCATTTCCCTGGTACCTCACAAAATATGAGTCTGTGCAGCTGCTTTTCTCACCATCAGGGCTGCAGCCTCTGTTCCCTTTAAACTGGTAGGACCTCCTCAAAACTCTTCTCTCCCACTTGTCAAATTGAGTGACAATTTGGGGTAACAGGTTCAGATTTGGGGGGGACTGGGGAGACAGGGGCAGAGACTGCAGGGAATGTGGTTGCATAAGCACAGTTCCCAGAGGAAAACCTCTCAAATTCCTGCATAAAACCCTTCTTCTGAAAAGGCCATTTTTCAGATCTGAAAGGTTGTAGTGAAAAATATTGACCACGTTCAATAAACTCTCCTCTGAGTCAGTGCAGCTCCTTTTCACAGCAAAGGTTTTAAACTCCCCAGCTTCAGTTGTGGCAGAGGAAAAGCAGCTGCAGCTTTGTGTCCTCCTCATTGTCTGTACTTGCTAAAACATTTCTCTATGATATTTGTGTGCCTGGTGATGAAATATCCCATTTTTAGCTCGGCAGCAGAAAAAGGGGAGGCTTTTTTAGGTCTCCTTTTATTTTGGCTGTGTGGCCAAGCAGGGATTTATGAGTTCAGGGGAGACAGTAGCCAGCTCGCTTGGATTTTGCTTTTTATACTTTCTTTTTTTTTAATTGTTTTCCTTTGAAATTCCAGAGTTAGTGTTTTGTCTGCTTTCTCCCTGACCCTCTTCGGAGGCAGGCGTGTGTTTTTTCACCAGAAAAACTGGAAACAAAGAATCGTTGTCTTTAAGTTGTAGCAGGCAGGAAACCCAACTCACAAGGGATCACCCCGAGCCAGCGCTGTCCCAGAGTAGACTCCAGTTCTCTGAATTCAACCTGACAGCTTGTCTGGAGCACTTTCTAAGTAACCATTATCCTTCCTTTCCCCCAGCAAAAGAGCCATTATTATTTTGCCTGGAGTGCAGTGCAAGGAGTGTTTTTGTGCTGGGGGGGGGCGGGTCACACGTTTGCTGGGGTGCCAGGCTCTCCCTCCCAAAGCCTTGGAAGGGCTTGGGCTGTTTCCTAAAACAAGAGTTAATTTGTTTCCTGATGATGACTTAAAAGCTGTAAAACTGCCATGGCTGTGCATATGTGTCTTCCCTTTTCTCTCATGTGTGCATGGCCTTTTTCTCCAAGGATATGAGGTTTGGGGGTTTTTTACTTCTGCATTTTTGTGTTTTTCAACAAGAGCAACCTCCAGCCTGTCAATGGTTTGCTTTTACACCCTGTGCTGGGGGTAACATCCACACATTGCTGTGGGCACATTCCTGCCTGCTCCCGGGTGTGTTTGGGTGGTTCTGTAGGTGTGCAGAGGATGTGCAGCTGTGCCTTGGCTGTGCCTGCAGCCCTGCGTGGCTCAGGAACATCTCTGCTGGCTGGAGAGCATCTCCTTTTCCAGGCTGGCTCTGGGCAGGCTTCTCAGGACACATTCTTCAGCCTCTGTGCACTGTGCATTGGGATTTCTGCTGCTGATATTAAAAAAGCAACAACAAGGAAAAAAATCTTCTCATTACTTCCTCCTTTTCTTCATAATGTGTCTTTGTGAGGCTAGCAAGGCTGAGGCAGACGTGGCTCAGGAAGTGCCAGCGCTGCTGGCTCAGGGATGTTTTCCAGCCACAGGCACCACTGGGGGCTGTCGCCTGTGGCTGGGGCAGCAGGGAGTGACTCCAGGGCTGAGTGGGGAGCAGAGCTGGGCTCTCTGCCCTCTGGGAGCTCCTTCCCTGCACCCCTGCTCAGGGACAGGGCACAGGACTCAAACAGAGCCACCTGTCCTGAGCATGCCCTGCCTCAGGAAATCCCCTCTGGAAATCACAGTCCCAGGATGGGCTGGCTTGGAAGGACCTTAAAGCTCATCCAGTTCCACCCTTTCCACTGTCCCACACTTTCCACCGTCCCAGATTGCTCCAAGCCCTGTCCAGCCTGGCCTTGGACACTTCCAGGGACAGCAATGCTGAATCCCAGTTCTATTCCTACACCATCCAGATCCTGTCTGACTCTGGAAATAAGTGGGCTTCAGCCACAGAGCTTTAATCCATCACTGATTTAGAGCAGTTCAATCTGAAAGGTTTGATCCCTCTGATCTGTATTTCCACAAAACCAGCAATTCATAACCAGGCTCTCAGCTACTTTCAGACACTCCCCAAGCTAAATCTGTCCTTCACATCCATCTCTGCAGCAGATTTCTCACCTAAATCCAGCAATCAGTCCCTTCTCACTTGGTTTGAGTTGACTTCAGGTCAAAACCCAATGTTGTTCCAGGCCTGGATTTGGGATCTGTGAAACAGGTTAACAGCAATGTGGAGATCAGAGAATCACATAATCATTCAGGCTGGAAAGGCCTCTGAGATCCTCGAGTCCAACAGTGCACCCAGATGGATGCAAAAGATGGCTTGATAATATTTTTCAATTGTGAAATAATCAAATTGCCTGATAATGTAAAATAGTAGCAATTTTGAAATCATTCTGCACTCAGTGAGTTGCTTCCTCTTAGTGAAGAGACTTAGGATTACTGATTTCCTCCTCTGACTCTGGGAGTGGTGGTTCCTCAGCTCAAGGAACAGCACATTGTGTCTTGAAGGGCCAAAGAAAGAGTTTGGTGCTGAAGGGCTGGGAAGTCTCATGTAACCATGGGAACAGTCACAGCCAGGAATGACAAAGACATGTGGCACATGTGTTAATTAATTGTTTTAATTAGCAGAGATAGTAAGCTGAAAAGCAGTTCCTTGCAGGACAAGTGGTGCTGTGAGGTTTTGAGGCTCAGTGTGACACACGTGTCCCTGCACCTGGGTAAATGTGATGGGAGGTTGGCAGAGCCTTCGGAAAAGGCCACAGGGTCCTCAGACCCTGCCCTGCTCCAGTCCCTGTCCCACCATCCCTGCCCACACCCACAGCCAGGTGAGAGCCCAGAGCCTTCCCAGCTTTCCGCTGAGGGGAGCTGGAGCTCCTCTGCTGAGCTGGGAGGTTTGCACTGTGTGAGGGGCAGTCAGAAATGTCCTCTGTGTGTGTGGGGGCAGCCAGAAATGTCCTGTGGGTGTGTGGAGCATTCAGGACGTGTCCCTGGAGCCAGGGAGGGACCTTGTGGGCTCCACAGCTTCAATGTTTCTGCCACCATGTAAACCAGTCCCTTGGATGTTTCTAGGACAGCTGAGGGTGGTTTTGGCCCCCTGGTCCCTGCAGAAAGCTGCAGCCTGGGTTTCTGCTCTCCAGCTGGCTTTGAACCCCAGCCCAGCTCCTCGCTGGGATGCCCAGGAGGGGAAGGGGCAGCCTGAGGGCTGGGCACACAGGCTGGGCAGGGCTGGCTGAGGGGCTGGGCTGGCAGCAGGAGAGGGGCTGGGTTTGTTCCCATGTTGGGACCTTTCCAGGGCACTGGGGGGTGCCACCACTCACAGCCCCACCTGGGCAGGAGCAGCCCTGAGGCTCTGTGCCCTCCTCTCCCTCTCTCCCCATAAAGTGGCTGCCACAAAATAGACCCCAAGGGACCACTTGGATTAATGACAGGTCTGCACCCCCAGGACACCTGGGTCTGCTTTCCCCATTTAAGGGAGCTAATTTAAATTCCAGCCACCAGGCCAGGGACCTTTCTTGAGGACTCCTTGCAAAACCTAGCCTGTGTTGTGCACAGAGAATCCGTGGCCCAAACCTGGCATGCAGGAGGAACTGTTCTGGGGTGACCTGCCTCACCTGGATGGGCAGCACAGGCATTGCCAGGCAGGACTTGGCCTTAGAGATTTCAGTGAAGCAGATTAGAAGGGAAAGGAGAAGGCTGCAAATCTGAAGTGGGCCATGATATCCACAAGATTCTCCAGGTACCTGACCCTCCTTTCCCTCTCTCCCTATAAAGTGGTTGCCACAAAATAGACCCCAAGTGACCACTTGGTCACATCACAAGTCTGGATCCCCCAGAACACCTGGGTCTGCCTTCCCCCTGTCTCCCTTCCTGGCTCTGTCTCCATGGCTTAGGACAAGCCCTTCCCACCCTCCAGCTGCTGAATTTCCTTGGAGGTGCCAGCTCCAGGGATTCCTGGGTTCTCCATTCCTTTCCAGCCTTGCCTGTAGTGCCAGCATGGGTGGCATTCCAAATAAGATTCCCCTATAGTGCCATAAAGCATTTAGTCCATAAATGACCCAGCCTCACTGTATCCATCCTAGAAAAATAAAGGCCTAAAAAATGTGGATATTCCAGGCCCCAACCTCGTTGTTCTCCTGGAAAGCCTCATCAGGCTGGTGGCACAAAGTGGTGCCTGACTCGGGCCTGACTGAGAAAGCTCCTCAGAGGGAGCAGGATGAAGGGGCTGTCAGCACTTCCCAGCAGTTCAGGAAGCACAGGCACTGTGAGCCCATTGTTCAGTGAAACCCCCCCCTCACCTCCCCTCTGTCCCAAACTCTCAGATTTATAAAACACCAGGGTTGGTTGTTTTTTTTTTTTGAAGTTTATCAGAGAGGGTTTGCTCCCTAATACATCATATCTCAAACACAGACTCCCTGCAGCCTTGCTCACTGGGCTGCACTCAGGCTGACAGGACCGACAAGGATTTGGGATGGTGGTGTGGGAATCCACCTGGGGGTTTTCAGGCTGGTTTCCTGGGAAGGGAGTCTGTGTGTCTGTCCATCTGCCCCCAGCTATATCTATCAGTCTGTTCAGACTAAATATGCCCCAGAGGTGCTGGGAGGGGACACAGCTCCAGGGGAGACAGGGGCTGTCTGGAGAGCTGAGCACAGAGTGGCAAGGGAGAAGCCAAGGCAGATTTGGGGTGAGAGAGTGGAGACCAGGGCTAAAAGGGCACAGAGAGCAGTGCTGCAGCCTGCCCCCACAGCCTGATTCCTGGGGAAGGCAGTGCATCTAGAAAAGGCAGCTAAAGGCTGCAGAAAGTGCATTTATGCCTGTGAATAAATAAAATGAGATTTAACCTTCTTCCCAGGCGTGCTGTGAGTGCGAATGTTTGCAAAGCTGTGAGATCCTTGCTTGAAAGGTGCTGTGAAAGTGCAAAGCATTATTAATATCCTTTACCTTCCTCCTAATAGACTGAGCATTCATGCTGGGGAATTTCTGGACATAAACCAGACAGCTGCAGAATGACAGTTCTTGAAAGCATCTATGATTTATTTTCTGCTCTCTAATTCCATTTTGTATTGAACACACATTTGTCATAGGGCTCTTGTTCCACGGGGCCTTTTAAGTCTAAACCAGACACGGGGACCTGATCCTTTCTGGGATAAATTTGCCCCACTTCACTGTAGCCATTTGCTGATTTACACCAGGAGAGAACCCCAGTCCAAGTCTTTTAATTGAATTTCCATCCCATGGCAAGTTTTGGTGTAAAATCCGAGTGGTTTCAGTGACAGATGAGACTATTCCTGTCACCATCTGGCTGCAGTTCTCTAGGATCTCTTCGAGCCACTGGGCGTCAGGTCCTGGGAATGATCCTGTTTTTGCAGGAACCTGCAAAACTCTGGAGGGGTTCCCTGGCTCTGACTTTTCCATTTTGCTTTAAACACATTCAGCTTTTGAGCCTGGGCCTGGAAGCCAGGAGGGCTGGTGTGGTTCTTTCACGTTGCAGAGATTTTTGTGAAATAAAAATAGCTTCCTGNAAGGAGGAGGAAGATCATCTCTCCAAATCATGGCCTATTTATTTACCCAAAACGTGCTGATGACTCTGGATCAAGCAACCCCTTTGTAGCAGTTGATTCCCTTTAGTCAATGATCTGGCCCCCCCAAAAAACAGAGAAAACTGAAAATTT